>PVJN01008829.1:0-63286 GCA_004026805.1 Lasiurus borealis
CACCTTCCGTGGTCTCCCATTGGCCCCACATTGTAGACCCTTGTTTCGAGCCTCCCGAGTCCAGCCTTTTCGTGCCTGCCGTGCGGTGTACCCCTTCGGGTTGGGCAGTCGTGGAAGGTCACGGGGCGGCTGCCCAAAGTCCACCCTCTGGGGCCTCTTCCCAAGCAAGTCCCACCCCTCGTTCTAACACCAGGTCCCGCCTCCTAGCCAATCGTAACCCTGCAAAGGCAGATGCCCTGCCCCCGCCGATAGGCCCGCCTCTGCCGGTGACCCTGCCCCGCCCTTCGAGTTTCTGTTCTCCAAGTGCTGGGAAGTGGACGCTGCAAAGCCTGGTGGTCCAAGGTCCAAGCCGTATTTCAGCCGTCTGGCCTCAGGAAAATTATCTCCCCATCAGTAAAGGGAGACTAATTCTAGTCCCGAGCACTCTGCTTCTGGTCCAAGACAAATCCTGCCATTTGTACACTGGTTCCCATCCCTTGACAACTTTTGGGATTTTCCTCTGAGGATTTCATCATTAATTTTATCACCTAGTGATCATTCTTAGGTTTTAATTTAACCTATTTTTAAAAAAAGAAAAGGAAAAAAATATGCTATCCTTTGCTCCTCTTTTTAGCACCCAGTCAGGGCAGCAGGTGTGCCTACCTCCGTAGTCCCCAGTCCCCTAAGCCCCCCAGCCACCCAGGGCTACCCAATGAGTTATCTGCATTTGCTGTCCCCTGAACACTTCTACTTATCTTCTTTTTAAAAATATATATTTTATTGATTTTCCACAGAGAGGAAGGAAGAGGGATAGAGAGTCAGAAACATCAATGACAGAGAAATATCAATCAGCTGCCCTCTGCACACCCCCCACTGGGGAAGTACCCACAACCAAGGTACATGCCCTTGACTGGAATTGAACTCGGGACCCTTCAGTCTGAAAGTCAATGCTCTATCCACTAAGCCAAACCGGCCAGGGCCCTAGTTATCTTCTTGAAAAAAACTTTAAACAGGCTCTTCCCCATCACTCTGAAAGCTGTTCTGTATTATTCCAACAGTCTCCAAACAAGACCCCTCTCTTTCCTCTCTCTCACCCACAAGTTTAACACCCCCACTATAATCCTATCTAATAAAAGAGTAATATGCAAATTGACCGTACCTTGGCTACACTCACAAGCCACGCCCACCAGCCAATCAGAGCAAGTATGCAAATTACACCATCCAAAATGGCAGTTAATTTGCATATCCTGGTGCAGATAGACAGCATAGAAGGGAGCCATATGCTGTAGAAGGGGAGGAAGCTGCGAGAAGCAAGCAAGTGGGGCGGTGAAAAAGGGAGGGAAGCAGGTGGGTTGAGGGAGAAAGGAGGTAAACATGCAGGGAAGGAAGCAGGCGGGGCAGCGGAGACCGAAGCAAGAACCCCTATTGAAGAAATCTTCCTGCAATGGGCCTCTAGTCCTATCTAATAAAGAGGTAATATGCTAATTGACCTTCACACAATTACAAAGATAGTCGTGCCCACAGCCAATAAGGAGGGAATAAGCTAAATGATTGCCATACCCTCAAAGATGGCATCATCCACAGCCACAAGATGGCAGCACCAGGTCCCCTCAGCCCAGTCAGGGCAGCAGGTGTGCCTACCTCGGAGTCCCCAGTCCCCTCAGCCCCCCAGACACCCAGGGCTACCCAAGGCCCAGGCAACCCTCAGATGGCAACTTCCCAGCCACCCAGGGCTGCCCAGGACTCAGGTAATCAGGGCCAGCCAAGGCTTGAGCTGCCAGCAGTGGCAACAGCAGAGGTGTGATGGGGGCATCACCTTTCCCTGATCACCAGGTCGCCTCCCCCACCCCCTAAGGCCTCCCAGACTGTGAAAGGGGGAGGGGGGTGAGCAACCCCTGCCCTCCACTCCTGCCTCTGGTGCATACATTTTCATGCACCAGGCCTCTAGTTAACAGAATAAAATGCAAACTTCCTAGAAGAGTCTTCTAGGCCGATTAAACTCCATAAGCCAATAATGAAATAGTGATCATATTTTTTGTCAAGCACTTATGTGCAAGGAGCTGTTCCATGCACTTTTGACATATTAACTCATTTAATCCTCACAACAGCCCAGTAAGGGAGGTGTATTATTATTATCCTATTTTACAAATGAGGAAACTGAAACACACAGAGGTTAAGGAATTTACCCAAGGTGAGGGAGAAACCAAGGTGGTGGCATAGGTGAAAACCTAAGCTGTTGCCTTGCACAACAATTTCAAAATTACAACTAAAAGACAGAATGGACACCATCCAGAACCACAGGAAAGCTGGCTGAGTGAAAATTTTACAACTAGAAGGAAAAAGAGAGACTCACGAAGACTCAAAGAAGAGCTGTAAAAAGCTGAGGTACAGAGACACATTCATGGAGAGGATGAGCAGAGGAGAGTCTGGCTGGCTTCCTCTAATGGGAGGGAGACAGAAAATCCTGACTGCACTGAATCTCACTTCACATTGAACCCCAGTTTCAGGCGAGACTCATACAAGGGAGTCTGGATTGTTGTGAAAAGGAAGGAGTGCAGGGAAACTTAGGAGAGCTGGGGAAAACAGAGGTCTGGGGGCCTGTGAAAGTGCGCACAAAAGTGTGTGCACAGAGAGCTGACTGCTGATTGTGCCTGGCTTCCTCTAGCAGGAGGAAAACAGAACCTCCCAAGAGCACTGAAATCCAGGTCCAACTGCACCGAACCCCAGTTTCAGGAGAGACTCTGGGGACTCAGACTCATACAGGTCCCTGGAGCACACAGAAACTCAGGGGGACCAGAAAGGCAGAGATCTGGAGTCAAACGCACATGCGCAGACACAGCTAATCCTGACAATTAATTGGTTTGGAGGTCAATTCCCCCCAGTAATACCAACAACTATCAAGAATTAGCTACAACAAGACTGTATACACAATTCACAAAGGGATGCACCAAGAGTGTCCACCTCAGGTAACTGGGGAGACAGAGCTACTGGGCCATATAAAACAGCTAGCACACAAAGCTACTCTACCAACTCAGGGAAACAGTGAAATATGCGGAGAGAAAAGAACAGATCACAAACAAAAGAAATGGAGGAAAACAAACAACTGGATATAGAGTTCAAAACCATGGCTATAAGGATTTTTAAGAATTCCTAGAAAAAAAATAGATAAATTTAGTAAGACCCAAGAGGAGATGAAAAAGGACCAACTAGAAATTAAACATACATTGACTGAAATAAAAAAAAAAAAACAGAAACCTAACAGCAAACTAGAGGAACGCAAGAATCAAGTAAAAATTTTTAAATATAAAGAAGCAGAAAACACTCAACTGGAAAAGCAAGAAGAGAAAAGAATTCAAAAATGTGAAGATAATGTAAGGAGCCTCTGGGACAACTTCAAGTGTACCAACATCAGAATTGTGGGGGTGCCAGAAGAAGAGAGAGAGCAAGATACTGAAAACCTATTTAAAGAAATAATGACTGAAAACTTCCCACATCTGGTAAAAGAAATAGACTTACAAGTCCAGGAAGCACACATAACCCCATATAAAAGGAATCCAAAGAGGACCACACCAAGACACATCATCATTAAAATACCAAAAGCAAAAGACAAAGAGAGAATATTAAAAGCAGCAAGAGAAAAACAGTTCATTACCTACAAGGGAGCACCCATACAACTGTCAGCTAATTTCTCAACAGAAATGATGCAGGCCAGATGGGAGTGGCAAGAAATATTCAACGTGATGAATAGCAAGAACCTACGACCAAGATTACTCTACCCAGCAAACCTATCATTCAAATTGAAGGGCAGATAAAGAGCTTCACAGATAAGAAAAAGCTAAAGGAGTTCATCAACTCCAAACCAGTATTATATGAAATGCTGAAAAGTACTCTTTTAGAAGAGGAAGAAGAAAAAGGTAAAAGACAAAAAATTATGAACAACAAATACATAGCTATCAACAAGTGAATCTAAAAATTAAGTGAATTAAAAATTTGATCAACAGAATAAACTGGTGAATATAATAGAATCAGGAACACAGAAAGGGAGAGGACTGATAATTCTCAGGGGGAAAGGGGTGAGGGGTGTACAGGGAGAGACTGGACAAAAATTACATCTATGGATGAGGTCAATGGGAGGGAGGTAAGGGCAGAGGGAAGGGTGGGAGTTGGGTGGAGGGATGCTATGGAGGGGGGAAAAGAGAAACAAATCTAATAATCTGAATAATAAAGATTTAATTTAAAAATAAAATAAAATAAGAAAAAAAAAGAAAATAACTTTATCAGAGAAATTGTTTGGCTGTGGCTGCTTGCATATGAAGCTGCTATGAAACAAAAAAATGGGATGCCTACTAAATTTTTGAGAGAAACCATGCCCGGACTGGAAAACACTATGACTATTTGGCTTATAAAACAATGTCCCAAGGTTGAACCATGAGGCCCTCAAAATTAGACAAGAAATGAGGTGCAAAAGCTGCAGTAGTAGCCATGGGGAACAGAGGACAGTGAGGAGCCTCTCAGAGGTCAGATCCAAGAGCCATGGAGGACAGTAAACAAAGAACATATTCACAGCAAGGGAAGGAAACTTCACAATTCTGCCTAACAAAATCTATAAATTGCAAGATTCAGAGACTTCTGTGTGTTTCCCAAGCTTCTACTAACATTTTTTTACTATGGTTTTAACATTTATTTCTCATATAGATCAGAAAAAAAAAAAACACTTTAATCCTCATCCAAGATATATTTTAATTGATTTTAGAGAGAAAGGAATGGGGGTGGGGGAGCAGAGGGAAGGAATACACATCAATGTGAAAAAGAAACATCGATCAGTTAGTTGTCTCCCATACATGCCCGGATCTGGGGTCAAACCCACAAGCTAGGTATGTGCCCTGACCAGGACTTGAAACTGCAAACCTTTTGGTCTGTGGGTTGACACTCCAACTGAGAAATCTGGCCAGGGTGATCTGAATTTTTTTTTTTTTAAGCTTGTGGGTCACCAGACCAAGAGATGCCTTCCCAGGGCTTGAAGGACAGATCTTAAATTTCAAACTGGATGCAGTGAATGGCTGACGCTTCAGGCTATCTTCCTTGGAGGGGCGTACTGCCTGTATGAGAAGGAGGGATACACGGATATTTTGTAACTTTGTATCTGGCTTATTTTATTTAGCATAATGTCCTCTAAGTTCATCCACATTGTGGCATGTGTCAGAATTTCCCTCCTTTTTTTTTTTAAATATATTTTTTATTGATTTTTTACAGAGAGGAAGGGAGAGAGATAGAAAGTCAGAAACATCGACGAGAGAGAAACATTGATCAGCCGCCTCCTACACGCCCCACAGTGGAGATGTGCCCACAAGCAAGGTACATGCCCACAACCGGAATTGAACCTGGAACCTTTCAGTCCGCAAGCCGACGCTCTATCCACTGAGCCAAACCGGTCTTGGCAGAATTTCCTTCCTTTTAAAAGCTGAACAACATTTCATTGTATGTATACGCCACATATTGTTTATCCATTCACCCACAGATGAACACTTGGGCTGCTTCCGCCTTTTGGCCATTGTGAGTAACACTGCTATGAACAAGGGTGCACAATACGCCTTTGAGATCCTGCTTTCAGTTCTTTTGGATGTACATCCAGAAGTTGAATTGCGACATCATATGGCAGTTCTGATTTTTTATTTTTTGATGAACCACCATAATGTTTTTCACTGCAGCTGCATCATTTTATATCCCCAACAACAGTGTACAAGGGTTCCAATTTCTCCATATCGTTGCTAACACTTGTTATTTTTGGAGGAGGGGGGTTGTACTAGCCATCCTGATAGAAGTGACAGCATAACTTTTAATTCATCATTTTGTCAAATAGTCTTTCTTTCTTTGATTTTGCCAACGCTTCTCCCAGAAAAGCAATAGAATGAAAGCCCTGTCCTAACACAAACACACATGTCGCATTCTGTTGTGCTACCCAGTGTGGCTCAGTTGGTTGAGCATTGTCCCATGCACCAAAAGGTCACCAGTTCGATTCCTGGTCAGGACACATGCCCAAATTGCGGTTTCAATCCCTGGATGGGGTGCATACAAGAGGCAACTGATCAATGTTTATCTCACATCAATGTTTCTCTCTCTCTCTCCCTCGCCCTTCCTCTCTCCCTCAAAAATCAATAAAAACTTTTTTTTTAATTCTGTTTTCCCAAAGAGGTGGTTAAGGTATTCTAGTCACACTAAAGGAACACTACAATCCATGTTTCCCAACATGACATTCATGCACTATTTCTGACTAATTGTTTTCTAGAACAACCACCCAATTCCCCCAACATTGTGCCAGCAGGAAAGGAGCTGAGAAAGTTTCAGTGGAGTGCCTGGGGACAGAGACCAGAGAGGAGCTTCCCAGAGGACAAAGCTAGATATGGAAAGAAAATGAGCCATCTTTACTTCCTATAACTTTTTAAATCTTGGCCCTCAGTTGTTGTAAAACCATTTCAGTTTGAGGGGTGGGCTTTGGGATACAAGTACTGAAAAACCCAAATGCAAGTGGGTTTAAATGAGACCCATAAATAAGATGACAATTTGTTCTTTTACACACCAAGAAATGTCAGAGGACAGAGTTTTTTCATCCTTTCTACTCTGCCATTCTTGGATGCTGTGTCACGAGATGGCTGCAGAAGCTCCGTACATCACCTTCTCGCAGAGACGCAGAGGCAAGAAAACAAAATGTCTCCTCTCACAGCTTTTTTAAATGTAAGGAAACTACAGACTCCCGCTCTGCTGCCTTCCCTCCCACTTATTTTGGCCATAATGGAGTCATGCATGTGCCCATTTCTATATCAAGCTCTAACAAGAGAATGTAATTGTGATTGGCTTATAATAATCAAAATTTTCAACTCTGGATCTAGCAGAAGCCCAACTTCCAAGATTTCCCTGAGACCTAATCTAAAGCAGGGTTCTGTGAGCAAGAAGAGAGAACATGGTCCTAATCAGTTTGGCTCAGTGGATAGAGCATCGGCCTGTGGACTCCATGGTCCCAGGTTTAATTCTGGTCAAGGGCATGTACCTTGGTTGTGGGCACATCCCCAGTATGGAGTGTGCAGGAGGCAGCTGATCGATGTTTCTCTCATCGATGTTTCTAACTCTCTATCCCTCTCCCTTCCTCTCTGTAAAAAAATCAATTAAAAAAAATTTTTTTGGAAAAAAAAAAAAAGAGAACATGAATGTTGTGTGAGCCATCCTGCATGGTACACTTTTCCTAGAATTCACATCAGGGAGAAGAAGGCCTTCAATGTGCTTCTTCCCCCATACACAGCCCTTATTAGTTACCTAATGCTGCATTACAGATTACCCCAAACTTGGTGACTTAAAGCCACACGTTTATTATATCAAGTTTTCTGTAGTCAGGAACCTGAGTATGGCATAACTGGTACCTATGCTTCACAGTATCTCATGTTGGCCAGGGCTGAGGTCTTACCTGAAGGCTCAACTGGATAAGATTGTTTTCCTACTTCTCTTATTTGGTTTAAGGCTGGAGTTAGTTTCTCAAGAGCTGCTGGACTAAGAGCCTCAGGTCCTCACTGTTGGCTAGAGGCTACCCTAACATCAAAGCCAGGAAAGGAAAGAGACTTTGAGCAAGATGGACGTCAGAGGCTTTATAACCTGATCGTGGAAGTGACATTCCCTCAATATTGTCATAATTTGTTGGTTAGAAACAAGTTACTCAAAGAGAGAGAATTACATGAGGTCATAAGCACCAGGAGGTAGGATTACTGGAAACCATCTAAAATAGAAGCCTTTTTTATTTTTATTTTATATTTATTTAATTAATTAGTTCATTCGTTAGTTACTTAGTTATTGTTGCTCCCTCTTTTATTTTTATTTTATATTTATTTATTTAATTAGTTAGTTAGTTAGTTAGTTAGTTATTGTTGTTAAATATCCTCAACCAAGGGCATTTTTCCATTGATTTTTAGGGAGAGTAGAAGAAAGAAGGAAAGCCAAAGAGAAATGTCAATGTGAGAGCAACACATAAATTGGTTGTCTTCCTGCAAAAACCTCAACCAGGGCACTATCTGGGGAGGAGCCTGCAACCAAGGTACGTGCCCTTGACCAGAATCGAACCCAGGACCATTTGATCTACAGGCCAACACTCTATCCACGGAGCAAAACCAGCTAGGGCTGCCCCCTCTTTTAGATTTCAGGATTTCAGTGCCAGACCACTTGTTTCCCCAACTTCCACCTCCACCCTCTTTCTCTCCTTCTGGTACTAGAAAGGCATTCTCCACCCCACCTCCCAACCCCTGCCTGAAACAGGCATCACCCTCTTTTTTTCACTGTACAACAACAGCAGAATAATTTCAGGGGAACCCAACTCAATCGGAGAGAAAGGAGGATTTCAAGAAACCCATCCATTTAGGGTTTTCAAAATCTTATTCTTTTGAGAGTCATATAATCATATACATGCTGAGCTATGCAAAATGGGCAGTAAAATTAGGAAACAAAGAAGCTCAAAGAGGCACCCCAAAGGCAAGGCACAGTGGACCGTGTGAGAAGTCAGAGTTTCCAGAAATGGTGGCTAGGTTTCCCCAACATGATCAGAGGTATGTAGACAGGGAGAGTTTTTCTCAGGTTTTGCCTCCCTCCTTTCTAAGAGATTCCACTTGTAAGTGTACCAACCAGGATCCAACAGGAAATGGTTGACACACTCCTGATGGATAATACAGGAACAGATTCTTCAATGGGCTGTTGGTAAAAGTATGGGTAGGGTTAAGGTGAAGCATCCCAAACCTAGAAAAACTGGAGATCTGTTCATACCTACTTGCCTGAAGGTACAAAGGAGAGGGTGGTTACAGCTACAAGAGAAAGAGGCTTTGTGGAAAGGACTGTGGTCTCCGGTTTTAAGAGAACAGTCGCAATGGCACCAGTTAGAGAGAGATCCAGGAGAGTAACACCGTGACCTTTCTCTCCTCCTGTCCTCCACCTCCTGCCTGTGCCTACCATTGGCCAAAACCAACCAAAAGCCAGAAAGCAGAGACCAATCACTGTGGTCCATACAGGCTGGTATCCTGAGAGCAGGTGGGCCTGTTGGGAAAAGTGGAAGGTGCAGTACATTAAGCACAGACCATAGTTTCCTGGAAAATATCATGTTGGAAGACCCGCCACCCATATTTCTCTTGATCTCTTTTCTAGCTCCTTGAGGTATAAAGTTAAATTGTCAAGTTGGAATCTTTCTTTTTTTAAGTGTAAGCACTTACAGTTAATGAATTTTCCTCTGAACAATACTTTGGGTGAATCCTCTAAGTTTTGGTATGTTGTGTTTTCATGTTCATACATCTCAAAGTATTTTCTAATCTAACTTGTAATTTCTTACTTGACCATTGGTTAAGAATTTGTTGTTTAGACCTTTGGCTTAGTGGATAGAGCATCAGTCTGCAGAATGAAGGGTCCCAGGTTCGATTTCAGTCAAGGGCACATGCCTAGGTTGCGGGCTAGGTCCCCAGTGGGGGGAGTGCAGGAGGCAGCCAATCAATGATTTCCTCTCATCACTGATGTTTCTATCTCTCTCTTCCTCTCCCTTCCTCTCTGAAATCAATAAAGATATATTTTTTAAAAGAATGTGTTGTTTAATTGCCACATATTTGTGAAGTGTCCAGTTTTCCTCCTGTTACTGATTTCTCATGTCATTTCATTGGGGTCAGAGAAGATGTTTTTTATTATTTCAATCCATCACTAGGGTTTAATTAAACAAAAGTGAACTATTAAACCACGATGAGATACCATTTTGCATCTACTAGGATGGGTATAATTTTTTTTTAATGGAATATAACAAGTGTTCGCGACAATGTGAAAAAATTCCAACTCTCCTACACTGCTGGTGGAAACATACACCGCTATGGAAAACAGTTTGGTGATTCCTCAAAAAGTTAAACAATAATTACCTTCTTATTCAACAATTCCACTCCTAGGTACATGCCCAAAGGGATTAAGAACAGGGACTCAAACACTTACACATGAATGTTCATGGCATCGCTATTCACAGTAGCCAACAGATGGAAACAATCCAAGTTTCCATTAACAGATGAGCGAATAAACAAAATGTATATTCATGCAATGGAATATTATTCAGCTATAAGAAAAGAAAGGGATTCTGATACATGTTACAACATGAATGAACCTTCAAAACATGTTAAGTGAAATAAGCTAGACACAAAGGACATATATTAAATTATGCCATGTATGTGAAATATCTAGAATGGTACATTTATAGTAACAGAAAGTAGATTAGCGGTTACCAGGGGCTGGGAGAAGGGAAAATGGGGAGTCATCGCTAATGGATATAGAATTTCAGTTTAAAGATGAAAAAAGTTCAGGCCCTAGCCAGTTTGGCCCTAGCCAGTTTGGATCGTTGGCCTTTGAACTGAAGGGTCCCGGGTTCAATTCTGGCCAAGGGCACATGCCTGGATTGTGGGCTCCATCTCCAGTGGGGGACTTGCAGGAGGCAGCCAATCTATGATTCTCTCTATTCATGAATGTTTTTCTGTCTCTCTCTTTCTTCTTTCCTTTCTGAAATCAATAAAAAATATTTTTTAAAAGTTTGGGAAATAGCCAAAGCCGGTTTGGCTCAGTGGATAGAGCATCGGCCTGCAGACTCAAGGGTCCTGGGCTCAATTCCAATCAAGGGCATGTACCTTGGTTGCGGGCACATCCCCAGTTGGGGGTGTGCAGAGGGTGGCTGATCGGTGTTTCTCTCTCATCGAAGTTTCTGGCTCTCTATCCCTCTCCCTTCCTCTCTGTAAAAAAAATCAATAAAATATATATTTTTTAAAAAGTTTGGGAAATAGACCATGGTGACGGCAGCACAAAATTGGAAATGTAATTGGTGCCACTGAATGGTACATGGAAAAGGCTAATACAACAAATTGTATGTTCTATATGTTTTACAGCAATAAAATGTTTTAAATACCCCTTCTTTCTTTTTCTGCCACCATGCACCGAAGAAATAACGGACCCAAAGGGCAGCGAGCCAGGGGGTAACCATGCAAACCACTGCAGTTAGTGTACAATCCTGCAGGAAAAGCAAAGAGAGCCTTGGGCTGGTGAAACATAGCCCGCCCCCCCCCACACCCCCAAAAAAGTGGGAAAGGTTCTGACTGAGACAAGATAAATGGACGCTGGACCCAGTGCCAATGCCTGCTCACTGCTGACTAAATCGCCACCTTCCACTCCTGTCACGATTGGGCAGGGTCAGTGGCGCCCCCACTGGTAGCTAACCTGCACTGCAGACCGTACTGCAGTCCCTCCTCCCCATTCCCCCAAGGTGGGGGTAATCAAGAGGAAAGGAAAAGGCAGCCTAAAAAAAGGAGTTCACGCGAGGTCTCGGACACTGTTTGTTAACGGCCTCGTTACATAGAATACTTTATATATATATATGTATGTATATATATATTTATATTTATATTTATATATTATTTTTTAATTGATTTCAGAGAGGAAGGGAGGGGGGGGCAGAGAGATAGAAACATCCATGATGAAAGAGAATCACTGATTGGCTGCGTCCTGCAAGCCCCCTGCTAGCTAGGCATGGAGCCCGCAGCCGCCGGGGCATGTGCCCTGGACCGGACCCGAACCCGGGACCTTTCAAGTCCGCAGGTTGGAGCTCTACCCACTGCGCCCACCCGGCCAGAGCAGACTCTTGCCTTGACGGTTCCGGGAGCTGCCCGGGTTCCCAGGCGGAGAAACTGAACGCCAGGCCGGGCACCGGCTCCGGACAGAGCGAGAGCCGGGGTGCGGAGCGAGTGTCACTGCAGATCCCCGCAGCCGCAGCTGCGCGCCAGGGTCCTCCGCAGGGCCACCCGCACCTCCTTGTTGCGCAGCGTGTACACCACGGGGTTCAGCAGCGGCGTCACCACCGTGTAGAAGACGGCCACCAGGCGGTCCTGGGCCGGGTTCCCGCGGGACGCGGGGCGCAGGTAGATGATGGAGGCGCAGCCGAAGTGCACGACGACCACGGTGAGGTGGGCCGCGCAGGTGGAGAAGGCCTTGCGCCGGCCGGCGGCCGAG
The DNA here is from genome assembly GCA_004026805.1 of Lasiurus borealis. Taxonomy (NCBI): domain Eukaryota; kingdom Metazoa; phylum Chordata; class Mammalia; order Chiroptera; family Vespertilionidae; genus Lasiurus; species Lasiurus borealis. Next base: position 12,022 of record PVJN01008829.1, read on the forward strand.
GGGATCCGCAGGACGGCCGCCACGATGAGGACGTAGGAGAGGAGGATGAGGAGGAAGGAGACCAGCACCACCAGGACGCTGAGGAAGAAGATGGCCAGCGCTTTGCCCGCGCTGTCGGCGCAGCTGAGCTTCAGCACCGGGGCGATGTCGCAGAAAAAGTGCTCCACGCGGCCGCTGCTGCAGAAGGGCGAGGAGAAGATCATGCTGGTCTCCATCAGAGCCACCGAGAACCCCAAACAGAAAACCAGGGCTCCCAGGCAGAGGCAGACGCGGGGCCTCATGATCAGCGAGTACCGCAGCGGGTGGCAGATGGCCACGTAGCGGTCGTAACCCATCAGGGTCAGGAGGAAGCAGTGGCTGCAACCCAGCCCCAGGAAGAAGAACATCTGAGCCCGACAGCCAGCGATGGAGATGGCCTGGCTCTCCGCGAGCAGATGAGCCAGCATATTCGGGATGGTGACCAGCGTGTAGCAGGTCTCCGAGAGGGACAGCACCGCCAGGAAGCAGTACATGGGGGTGTGAAGGGTCCGATCCACATGGATAATGGTGATGATGGTGACGTTGCCGCTGAGGGTGACCAGGTACATGAGGAAGAACAGCGTGAAGAGGGTGGTCCTCAGGCCTGGGAGGTCGGAGAAACCCACCAGCACAAACTCTGTCACCAGCCAGGTGGCATTTTCCCACTGCTTTTTAGGAGTCTGAGAAGAGAGGACAGGGTAAATGCAGTAGAGCACGTTACGGTGGAGGGGGGGAAAGGAGGGTGTCAGCTACGCATCCTTGTTTTACAAAAAAGAGAAGAGAGACCCGGAAATGGTGTCACACAGACAACAGTGTGGTGATGGGGGCGGGGGTGAGGACATGGTGGAGGTGGAAGAGGGTGTAGGGGGGACATATGGTGATGGGGAAAAAGAAATGATGTCACTTGTTTTCCTAACATCACCCAGCTAGCAAGTGTCTCTTTAATAATAAGAGGGAACAGCTCTAAGTGCTTGTCAACAGATAAGTGGATAATGGAGATGTAGTGACATATGCCGTGGAATATTATTCAGGCATAGAAAGACTGAAATCCTGCCATTTGCAACAACCTGGGTGGACCTTCGGGGCATTAGTCTAAGGAAAATAAGTCAGACAGAAAAAGACAGATACCATTTGATCTCACTCATATGAGGAATCTGAAAGAGTTAAACTTTCATAAAAACAGAGTGAAATGGTGGTTGCCAGGGGCTGGAGGGTGGAGGAAGAGGAGAAATATTGTTTAAGGATATAAACTTTCAACTAGGAGATAAGTCCTAGAGATCTAAGGCATAGAAAAGTGAATATAGACAACAATATTGTATTATAATTATCAAACTTCCTAAGAGACCAGATCTTAACTATTCCCACCACACAAAAGAAATGATAATTCTGTGATATGACAGAGGTGCTAATTATTGCTACAATGGCAATTATATTACACCATATGAATGTATCACATTATTATGTTATACACCTTAAACTGACACAATGTTACATGTCAAATACATTTTCATTTTTTTAAATATATGTTTTTTTATTTCAGAGAGGATGAGAGAGGGAGAGAGAGAAAAAAAACATCGATGATGAAAGAGAATCATTGATCAGATCCAGCCTGCAACTCCGGGCATATGCCCGGACCAGGAATCAAACTGTGACCTCCTGGTTCATAGGTCGAAACTCAACCACTGAGCCACACCAGCCAGGCAAATACATTTCCATTTTGAAAAAATAAAAAAAAATCACAAAAATCTATAAGGAATAGGTACTTATATTAGAGTTAGGAAGAGTGGTAAGTACACCAGTATCTTAATCTGAGTCCCCTAGAAACAGATCCTGAGGCAAGGATTCATAGTTTATTTGGACCATCATCCTCCAAATTATAGGCAGGAGACTGGGAGAGAGAGAGAGAGATAACAAAGGCATGATGTCAAGGAAATTACCACGGGTAACTAGAACTTAATCCCACCTGAGGAACCCTAAGGGACAGTGAGGAAACAGGTGTTTACCCATCAACTCCTCTTTTGCCATTGCTAGAGAGTTTCTACCAGGAGAGATTAATCTCCCAGCACTTCCAATTTGCCAACATGTACAGAGAATTCAAGAAAATAATAAAAGCCAAGGGGGTGTGGGCCAAGCATTTACTATTGTGTCTGCTACAGTTCAAATTCCAGAGAAAGGCAAAGCTGGTAACATTGTCATTATCTACATTTTTACTTTTTAAATTTTTATGCTTTAGGGCTGCATTGGCCTAAAGATGAATGCACGCTTCAATCCTAAGACTGCATTTATCTTTTCTGATCTTAAAAGAAACTTAAACAATGCCCCAGGCATTGTGCCCCATGGATACATCTGTATTCATTAAATGGAACTTAACTCTGAAATAATTGGCCATTTTAATTCACATTATGAGACTTCCAACTGAATGGTTATCATCGATTACTCTCCACCTCAGAAAAAAAGAGAACAGTAATCTATCCATATTAGAGTGTTCTTGAGGGTATTTTTCACTCAGTTGGAACATGGGATTCTGCTTTAAGGGAAGTGGTTCCAATGCAATCTCTCCCTGTTTATTCAGAGTTAATTGGTTGAGAGATAAACATACTAGTAGTTCAGCCTGGAGATCCTCAAATAATATCAACTCAGATAAGAAAGTGGGGTCCGCAGAGTCCTGATTTATCTGTCATGTAGTGGCACTTGGGGTGATCTGCAAACCAGTGATCCTTATAAAGAGAAAAAAATGAAGGGCTGTGTCCCTGAAAATACCCACAGCAATGGGGCCAGAGAAATTGGCAATGGCCATTTAAATATCTTGGAAGTTTTCTGCAAGTTTAATTCTGCAAAAATCAATTGTAGATTTTAGTTCTGAAGTTATTATGGAGAAAAGCAACAAAAACATGTGCTTGGTCAAGTCCAGAGATATTCTGGTTATGAAGATAAGACAAGTCAGGACCGTCAAGGAACTTAACAGAAGCAAATAGGTAATGAGGGAGGGATGCCCATGTTTTTCATGAAGAAAAAAAAACAGTTAGCAGGCAGCAGGCAGCCATGTTGATCAAGCATAGAGTGCATACTTGCTCTGTAAAGAGAGAGATGGTGAATATTTTAGGTTTTGTGGGCTATCTGAGCTCTGTCTTAACTGCTCAATTCTGCCATTCTAGTGTAGAAGCAGCCATAGACACATATAAACAAGTGTCATGGCTGTGTTTCTTATTCTTTTTAAAGATATTTTATTGATTTTTAGGAACAGAGGGAGAAACGTTGATGTGAGAGAGCAACATCGATCAGCTGCCTCTTGCATGGCCTCACTAGGGATCAAGCCCACAACCTGGGTATGTGCCCTGACCAGGAATTGAACCAGTGGCCTTCTGGTGCATGGAGTGATGCCTAATCAACTGAGCCACAGTGGCCAGGCCATGGCTGTGTTTCAATAAAACTTTATTTACAAAACAGGCAGGGGCCAGATTTGGCCCTCAGACTGTAGTTTGCCAGCTCCAAAAAACTAAAAGAACATTCAGCTTAGAAAAACTCCAATGAGGTCCTCTGAAGGACTCATGCTATGAAAGAAAAGAAAGCCTGACTTGAAATGTTCAGAAACTGAAGCCAAATGAAAGTCTAAAACCAAGAATCTCAGACTCTATTAAGAAATCCAGATCTACGAAACGGCACACCAGGCAAAGATGCCCAGAGCATGCGTCTGAAAGGGGGCCTTCAATGTAAATTAAACAATACCAGGGAGAACATCAAAGCCCTCATAGGGAGAGCATGATAGAAACTCAGTTGCCCAGAACTCTTCACAGAGAAAAAAAGTATGTGGATACGACTCTCAAAAATATGTAATTTCTGAATATCATTAAACATTGTTAAATGGAAACAAACCACAAATTAGAAAAAGCTGTGATCATAAAAAGTGTTTAGCTTGTACAAATCATCAAGGAGAAAAATGGAAACTTCCAGTTTTAAATAAGCGTTGGTGAGGTCATGTACAGCATGGTGACTATAGTTAATGATACTGTATTGTATGTTTTCAAGTTGCTAAGAGAGTAGATCTTAAATGTTCTCATCACAAGAACAACATTTGTAACTGTGTGTGGTGATGGATGTTAACTAGACTTAACGAGGTGCTCAAGTTGCAATATATATGCATAACAAATCATTATGTTCTACACCCCCGAAACTAATACGTCAATTATATTTTCATGTTAAAAAGAAAAGAAAAAAAAAGAACACCCACGCTCATCTTACCCCCACCCCAATATTTATGGAATTCAAATGAAGTCTCATACATCATATGACTGAATATTTAAAGTTAAACAGTTAAGTGAAGTATGTTCTAACTCCTCACACAGAGACATACCTTCCTAATGACCTGCGAATGGCCTACAGGAATAGGTCAGGCCTTCTTGGCATCTTAATGATGCACTCAGTGTAGGAGTCTCTTCTACCACAATTATCCACTCTCTACTCAAATGCCTCCAAGGACAAGGAAGTCACTCCCTGCCAAAAATCCCATGACGGGGAGCAGAAATTCTGTGCTCAAAACAGTCCTTCTGGTACCTGCAAGAACAACCAAACGGGGCTCTGGAATCACACAGGCCTACGTTAGAACCCTGGTGTCTGCACTTCCTAGGGCAGCGTGACCCTGGGCAGCTGTCTATGACAGCGGAGACTGACCTGTGAGCTCTCAAATAACAGTTCGTAAGATGCCCTGGACAATGCTACAATCCCTTTGGTCTCAGACTTCTTAAAGGAGAGACAGGATGGTCTTTCTCGGCTTTGCACTGCTGAGAAAGCAGAGCATCCAGGGGATCATCTCTCATTCTCACCACTGTGGTGCCAGGACTCAAAGCCAAGTGTGTGTCGCTGGAGGCTGTGCTTTAGAGGGCTGCGAGTTTCCAGGCTCCATTTTCATTCTATGCTCATTCATTGAGCACCTGTTCTGTGCCGGGGGCTGCTCTGGGCACTGAGGACACAGCAGGGAACTGAACAGGCAGAACTCCCAGCCTTGGAGGAGCAGAAGGTTCTAGAGACATGAACCAGGCAAGAAATAAGGAACGTGATAATAAGTGAAAAAAGCATTTTGGACAATAAGCACTGCCGAAAAAGAGAAGCATTGTACTTAAAGGGTCATTGCAGGTCTGAGGAGGGTGGCGATTTTACACAAGATAGTCAGGAAAGAGCTTGTTGAGGTTTAATGTCAGTCACTCAGAATCCTTTGCTCCCCCACCCCCTCGTTTTCATAACTCAGCCAGTAGGGCTGGGGATGGGCCAAGGTGGCTTCTCCAGCAAAGCACAGGCCCTGAATTCACACTTGAAAGAAATGAACTTATATGCACCCATGCATGACCCTTGGACAGACAATAAAGAGGGATGAAGGTCTCTTGGGGGAGAGAGGTTAATGGGAAGGAAAGTAGGACCTATGTAATGCTTTCAACAATAAAGATTAAAAGGGAAAAAAAAAAAGAAATGAGCAAATGAGTCAAGAGGATACTAGGGGAAGGAAGTGTCCTAGGTAGAGGCGGCAGCCAGTGCAAAGGCCCTGGGGTTGGACTATGCCTGGAACAGGAGCAGCAAGGAAGAAGAGAGGGGCAGAAGGAGGAAGTGAGAGGGAGGGAGGTGGGGGTGGGAGGTGAAGAAAGCACGTTCCATAGGGTCTTGTGGGTCACACAGTGAGGACTTCAGCTTCTATACCCAGTGATGTGGGAGCCAGGAGGACTCTGAGCAGAGGAGGGATGTGACCAAACTTGGGTGTTCCCGGGGACCCTCGGCCACTGTGGGAGAACAGAGTTTGGGGAACACGAGTGGGAAGGATGAGGCTGGACCAGGGAGGTGGTGAGAGGTGGCCATTTATGGACAGATTGTGCAGGTGGAGCCCGCTGGATCTTCTGACAAGATGTGGGTGTGAGAGAAAGCAGTGTGTGGGAGCTGGCAGAGCTGCAACAACAGCAGGGTGGGGTGGAGTCCATCCAGCCAGAGGTCAGAGGAGACTCTGTTCAGCTCTGGGAATGCCAGGGGCAGACACGCACCTAACATGATGGACTCATACGGAGAGTCCACGCTGGCCACAGAGGTGGCAGGTGTGCCAGCCCTCTGCACACACCTCAGAGAAAAGGAAGAAGAGGGACTTCCTGAATAGGGCTGAAATTGAACCCTGCAACACCTGAGAATCTGAGACTTTGAGTTTGCCTCAAAGTGTCCAGATTGTGACAGGTGAGTGGCCAAAAGGAAGTCAGATTACAGGACTAGAAAGTTCCTTATTTGCATACCTGGAACCTACGAAAATCCCACCTATGGCGAGATACCCGGGCCAGTTGCTGGCTTGGTGGGATAGTTAGTGGGAGGCAGTGGGTACTGAGCTTGGAGGCAGGCCCATGGCAGGAGCGCACATGATCTGGAGTCTTTTCTTTTCCTCTTCCTCTTCCTTCTCATCAGGAAGCCATCCTGGAAGAAGGAGCCCCTTCCCCACCACCTTCAAGCCCTCGCTGCTGAGTAACTCAATGAGTATATGTGCTGCATTCACGCCTATGCAGCTCCTGGATATACGCATGCATGTGTGTGCCTGCTGCCTGCAGGGCATGCGTGTGTGCCTTTGGTACCCCATGTGCTCAGACTACACATGAGCTGGGGGTGGGCTTGGGTGGCTTCTCCAGCCCCACAAAGACCCCGAATTCATACTCACCATGGCCAAGGGAGTTTCTTGCCTGCATCCTTCACTGCTTATAGCCTAAGAAGGGAGGGACTGAGGACCTGGGTCCTGTTATACAGGGGATCCTGAGAGCTGCTGCCTCAGGGGGGCCCAGCCACTAACAAGCCCCCCAGGGCTCAGGCTGGAGAGACCCTATGGGGTTTTTTCCCTCTTGGAAACTGGAGACCCCAGGGCCCACTTCTCCGGCCCCCAGGCTCTCGGGGCAAAAAATGGGAGAGGACTAATTATGACTTCTTGTTGTGGGTGGCTGATCCAAAGGCTCTCTTCACCCCAGCAGGGCTCCCCAGGGCCTGTCAGTGCCCACCCTGCAGGGCAGAGCTGCTCCCCCGAGGAAAATGCACCCTCAGCCCTGGCCTGGGAGAAGCAGATCACTTGGTGCTGTTCTCCAAATGTTCCCCGGGCTCAACTGCTTAGAGTGACCACAGCCCCTCAAGCCCTCCCCCGTTCTCTTCAGAATTAGTGGCCAAATCTTTGCCACTCTTCCTCCCCGCGTTCCATCCCCTCAGCCCCACCCGAATTCAGGCTACAACACTCCCACCTGTTGTAAACGTTTGCGGCATCACCAGAACAGGAGTTCTGGCTGTGTTCCCGCTCTACTCGGGGACCTTCCAAGGCTCCCCATGGCCCTCCGAGTAAAGTTTAACATTCCCCATCTTCACATTTAAGACCCTTCTGATCTGGCCCCTGGTACCTTCTCCAGTTCCAAATCCATCCATTGCTCCATTTATTAAGTTAACAAGGAAATGAAGCATCGACCCAACCATTCCAAATCTCTGACCCTTCCTCTGAGATTTCCATGCTGTATCATACCATTTTGCCGCTCCCTATGCTATTTCTTTTCCCCTCCTCTTAGCCACCTGGCAAACTCCTCGCCCTGCTGAAAGACACATCTCTGGCATAAAGAAGATATACACACATCTTTAGCCATTCAGCCATTGACTGGCATTAGGTCGTTTCCATTTTTTGACTAATGTGAATAGTGCTGCAATGAGCACAGGAGTTCTGGCTGAGGAACTTAACTTCATGAATTAAATTTCATGACTGGACATGAGTCTCATAATTTTGCAACTCCTGCCCTATACCAGTGGTCGGCAAACTGTGGCTCGCGAGCCACATGAGGTTCTTTGGCCCCTTGAGTGTGGTTCTTCCACAAAATACCATGGCTTGGGCGAGTCTGTTTTGAAGAAGTGGCATTAGAAGTTTAAGTTTAAAAAATTTGGCTCTCAAAAGAAATTTCAATCCTTGTAATGTTGATATTTGGCTCTGTTGACTAACGAGTTTGCCGACCACTGCCCTATACCAACAACCTCTGTCATATTTGGGGTCCTCCCACAAGTGACCCAGAGATAAGGATTTGAGTAGAAGTAAGTTTATTTTGGAGGTGACCCTAAAAAAATACAAGCAAGGAAGTGGAATAATGAGAAAAGACAGGAAAAGAAGCTAAGAGAGCATATGTTATCAGGTAACTTACCCCTGTGGCAGCTGGGATTCATTCCCGCTGGAAACTTCTGGGAAACAGTGTGGAGTATTTATTAGTTGCTTCCACAAAATTCCTGCTTCTGCAAACCTGATTGCCCCTCAGTTTACCCCATCCCCAGTTCCAGAGACAGACGATTGCTTTAAAAAATCAGCACATCCCATATCCCATTACTATAATGACTGAGTAGAGCCGCAGTGCTGAAAAGCAAACCCCCAACCACCATCACCAGGGGGCAACTGGCAAGACCTGGAGACATTGTTGGTTGTCACAATGGAAAAGTGGCATCTAGTGGGTCTGGGCCAGGGATGCCATTAAACGTCCTACAATGCACAGGAGAGCCCCCTTTGGTAAAGAATGACCTTGCCCCAGGAATCGATAATGCCAGCATTGAGAAACTGTCAGTAAGAGGATGGGCACATGACCCAATTGGAGTCAATACAAAATCAACTCCAAGTCGAGAGGCTTCTCAGGCCCCTAAAAAGTGCCCTATAGTGAATGATCTCTGCACTTATTTTGCTAACACAGAAGGAAGGCTATCGCTGTGAAAGTGGGAAGATAAATTGGATTGGATACCATGTGGAGCCTGCGGATGACACTGATGCCTAGAGAAAAATCTGTAGAGTTGAAGAGAAATTCAGCCCTACTTTCTGTCACTAGATCAAATCTCTCCTGAAGCTGGTCCTTATTAGTTACATGAGCTAATACTTTTGTTTGTTTGTTCCTTTGTTTAAACCAGCTGGGTTAATTTTTGTGTCACATGCAGCAAAGAGCATTCCAAGTGATGGGGGAATCAATGAACATTAAACCATCCTCTTTTCCTGGAGGCTCCTATGTGAACACAACCTTCTCTTGGAGTACAATTGGTTGCAAGACATAGGAACCTACCCACACTAGTCTATGTAAAAGAGTATTTATTACATAGGTGCAACATTGCCTCCATACCCCAAGGAAACATGAAGTAGAGGTGACTTTCATGTAAAACTATCATCAGGCACTTAGAAGGCAATGAAAAAAATAACTGTGATGTCAATGGAATGAATACTCAATTAACTGGAATTGATACTTCTGAAACTAGGATACTCCTTCCAACTCTAGAACCATTGGAGCACTTTCCTCTGATTCTCCCTGCATACTAGCTCCATTCTTCTGCTGTTTGCAGAAGTACCTACCACTCCAAACTGGCCACCCATATTTCTTAATCTTCTGGTGACCTTAAAAGCTCCACCAACTGACAGCTTTCTTAGCATTTCCCTTAAACAATGTTTCCAAGCAAATCTGATTGAATCATCATAGGTCAGGTGACCACCCCTGATCCAATCAGTGGAGTCATCTGCCAAAAGAAAAAACACAAGTGGATAGGCAAGCTAAACGGGTTTAACCTAAGATGGCAGCTTGGTAGCCTTGGAGAGACAGAAGATCCACCACTGTCACTCCCCACCTTATCTAGACACAGATCAATGATACTGAGTGTTAACTATTCCTTTATTAGGTGGTGAGGGAGTGGGGGCTGTACAATGCAAGGCCTGGGAACTTCGCTACACAGAAGTTGTGATCAGAAGCCATATTACAAAAATAGCCTAAAAATACTTATATTCTGCCATGGAATTGGGCCAGGGGAGTACCAGGAGAGGTGCCACTCAGGCAGCTCCTTCCCATCTTGCAGTCCCATATGTACAGGGAGACAAAGTGAAATGCACATATCTCCCCTAATTCTCATGTTCCCACCACTCACCCCCAAGTTCCCAAAGGGAGGTGGCCCAGGCTCTAGGGAGGGAAGACTATCTGAGGGTGGGCTCTCTGAGGCAGAAGGGCCCTTCCCCCAGCAAAGCTATAAAACAAGTTCCATCTGGAATGCAGTGAAGTGAGGGACGTGGGGTGGGAAGGAAGCTCCCACATCTTGCCAACCCCTGGCCTCAGAGGGTGTGCCCAAGGGTGACTACTTGGTACACACCAGGGTCATGTACTCGGTACACAGGATCCCAGTTATGCCTGTGTACTCGGTACACAGAATCCAGCTTGGCCAAATGGGCCCACAGACTCAGCCCCATGGGGGCACTGGGGGGTTTGCAGGGGGTAGGGAGCAGCTCCATATATATATTTTGTAAAAAATAATAATAATAATAATAAGTTTGTTTAAATGAATTTTGTTTCTATACAAAATGTAAAAAATAAAATAAAAATCCACTCGTGTCAGAGTGTGAAGAGTAAAAAAGGCCAGAGGAAGCAAGAAAGGAAGGAAGGGTGAGTTGGGGAGCAGGAAGAGGGGAGGACAGGAGGAGGTCCCAGACTCATCACAAGACTCATGGGTGGGGGTCAGCCTGAACCCCTTACAAATAAGGGAAGATTGAAGCCCTAGGCTGGTAAACTATGTCAGTCATACTGCAGGGGTACGGGGTGCAGGGGGATTGGAAAAAAGAAAAGGGAATGAAAAGGATTAAAGGAAAACGGGGGAGAGAACAGAATCAAGACAGTGTCTCTTCAGTTGCCCAAACTCCAAGAACTGAGGAGCATCTCAAGCCAACACCTGCCTCTTGGGTGTGACTTCAGGCTGCGGCCCCAGCTGGGTCTGGGCCTGAACTAGGGGGCCAGGGACAGACAGGGACAGTGGCTGGGCTGGAAGTGTCCCAGTAGCTGTGGCCGTGGCCCTGGTGGCAGTGGATGGGCTGGGAGTGGAATCGGACCAGTCCGAGAGTGAGGGAGGCGAGGGGCTGGCCCAGTGCTCAGGGGACTCGGGGGACGGGGTCAGGTAGGGATGCTCACTCGGGACCCGGAGGAAGCGAGCCTTGGGGGGGCTGCCATGGGCCCCAGGCACTGGATACTCCTCACCATGTCCCGGAACAGCCAGATATGGTGGGGGGCGCTCCTGAGGAGACATGGGGGTCCCAGGGTTCAGCAGCTGGGGTCCCGGTGCCAGTGGCAGCAGGAACGAGGGACCAGGCGGGGCAGGTGGGGGCAGCCGGGCCCAGTCGAGGGGAACGGCCACAGGTTTCAGCAAGCCCAGGCTGAGTACACAGCCCCCGGGGGGCTGGTGCCCTAGACCTGCCCTGCCCGCACCACCAAGTTGTGCCAGGGACACAGCCGTGGTGGTGGCACTCATGTAGGGCCCTTCGAGGGGGAAACCTCCAGGGGACGCAGGGGGCCCACCAAAGGGCCGTGGGGAGTCCAGAGAGTCTACAGGCGACAGGGTGACTGAGCTCTCCGCCAGAGGACCTGGGCAGGCCAGCGTCAGCTTCTTGCCCCGGCCCCGGGTGCCCTGCGGTCCCAGCCCTGCTTTCCCAGGTGGCCTTCGGCTCTTCTTGCCCCCTGACTGTGCCCCCTTGAGGCCAGGGAGGAAGGCCCCAGGCGGGCAGAGCAGGGGCCCCAGGCCATGGGAGCCGGGGGGACTGCGCGGCCCACTGGGCTGGTCTAGCAAGCGCACGATGTCCTGGTGCAGCCTCTCCTGGGCCACGTCACGGGGCAGCCGGTCCAGATGGTCAGTGATCTCCCGGTTGGCAAAGTGATCCAGCAGGAGCTTGGCAGCCTCATAGCTGCCCTCCCGGGCAGCCAGGAACAGTGGTGTCTCCTCCTGCGGGGAGCCGAGAGCCAGCAAGGTGTCAGGGTCACAAGGACCAGGACGAACTCCTGGCCAGCAACACAGAGCCTCCGATCTCTGATGGAACCTGAGAGCTAAGAGTTCATGCTCTCCAGCCCGAGAAGACCTGGGTTCAACTCCCCGCTCTGATGGAAGCCGAGGCAAGTTCTTTTATTTAAACCACATTCGTGGTGCACCTACTAAGTGCCAGGCCCCAGGGCCAGGAATCGGGTGCGAAGAATAAGGCACAAATTTTAAAGGGGCACCAAAACCTTCAGTCATCAAAATAAATATTTTAATGCAATGTATTTTTTAATGTAAATTAATGCAAAAAATGCCATAATAAATAAAATATGCAAATTTTAAATAAGGACAGAATCCATCCTGCACCCCTCTGAGCCTCACTCTGCTTATCTGAGTAGAGTAACATCACCTTCCAAGGCTTTTTAAACAACGATCAAAAAGTCACCTTTTATTGAGCTAGCACATTCCCTCACTGAATCCTTGGAAGAGGCAATGAGATAGGCAATGTTGCTTCTCTGTTTCACAGATGAGAACACTGAGATCCAGAGGAGTTAAGCAACTTTCCCAAGGTCACATAGCAACTGACACACACTTCCTCCTCTGATCTGTTGGAGCCTCTTGAGCCCAATGCCCAGCCCTGAAAGCTAGCTGCAGGCTGGGTGAATGCTCCCACTTGCCTACCCCACCCCACTCTCTGCTACCTGGTAGGAGAAGGTCTGTGCTAGAGATGACCCCTGGGGAGCCAAGGGCTGGGGCTCACCTTGCTATCTTGCATGTCCTTGTTGGCTCCATTTTTTAGCAGCGCCAAGGTAGCCTCCACGTTGTTGACAGCTGCAGCCCAGTGTAAGGCTGATTTCCCTGGGGGGAGTGGAGAGAGGTTAAGGTCAGAATCAGGATCCTGCCCTGGCCCTCCAAGGCAGAGAAGCAGGAGATGCCCAGAATACGGCCTGGTGAGAAGGAGCAGACCTGCCATGAGTATCCGAACACCTGTGTATGGCTCTGTGTATGTGTGCAGGTCTGTAGAATGACTCTCTGTCCAAGGGAGACACTGTACCCATGTCTTCCATGGCCTGGGGCTCCTGTACATGTGACTCTCCATACACAGAGGTAACTATGCAGCCCTCACTTTTTTATTTCCAGAGGTGTGCTATCTGATGCAGTTGCCACCAATCCCATGTGCCTTTTTACATTTAAATTAACTAAAATTAAATAAAATAGGTGTCAAAACCATTCAATGGGGAAAAACCAGCTTTCTCACCAAATGGTGCTGGGACAACTAGATCTCCACATGCAAAAAAATTAAGTTGGACCCCCTACCTCACACCTTATTAAAAAAAAAAAAAACTCAAAGACTTAAATGTAAAAGCTGAAACTATAAAATATTTAGAAGAAAATAGAGGAGTAAATCTTTATGACCTTGAATTAGACAAAGATTCTTGGCTATAACACCAAAAACAGAAGCAATAATACAACAAAAATACATAATCTAGACATTATCAAAATTAAAACATTTGTGCTTTAAAGGACAACATAAAGAAAGTGAAGTCCTCACTCAGTTGTTTAGAGTACCATCCTGATATGCCAAGGTTGCAGGTTCTGTTCCCAGTCAGGGTACACACAAGAATCAACCAATGAATGTACAAGTAAGTGGAACAACAAATCAATATTTCTCTCTCCCCCTACAAATTGGGAGAAATATATCTGATAAGAAACATACCTAGAATACATAACCTTTGTAACTCAATAATAGAAAGACAGCCTGGCTAGCTTGGCTCAGTGGTTGAGCATTGACCTATGAACCAGGAGGTCACAGTTCGATTCCCGTACAGGGCATATGCCCAGGTTGCAGGCTCAATCCCCAATGTGGGGTGTGCAGGAGGCAGTCCCAATGATTCGCTCTTATCATTGATGTTTGTATCTCTCTCTCCCTCTCCCCTCCTCTCTGAAATGAATAAAAATAGATTTAAAAAATATAGGAAGACAAATAAGCCAATTAAAAATGGGCAAAACATCTGAATGGACATTTTGCAAAAAAAGAAGAAAAAAGACACATGCAATTGGCCAATAAGAATATAAAAAGATGCTCAAAATCATTAGCCATCAGGAAAATGAAAATCATAATCTACAATGAGATACCAATTAACACCCACTATAAACAAAAATACAGATAATAAAAAGTATTGGCAAGGATGTGGACATATTTGAACCTTCATACACTGTTGGCGGGAGTGAAAAATAGGGCAGCCACTGTGGAAAACAGTCCCTCACACAGAAAGTTCTATTGGATAGTGCTCCTCTAAAGCCGTATTTCTCAATCAGGGGTGACTTCTGCCTCAGTGGCACTTGGCAATGTTGGGAGATATTTTTGGTTGCCACAACTGGGAGGTGGGCTACTAGCTTCTAATAGTGCAAGGCCAGGGGTGCTGCTTAATACCCTGCAATGCAAGGATGGCCCCCACCACCAAGGTGCTCCAAACCCAAATGTCATTGATGGGTTAAGAACGCCTGCTCCAAAAGCTGAGAACACCTAATCCAAAGGATGTTTGTGAGCATCTGAGCGTGTCTACATCTGTGTGAGGTCCTCTAGACACAAGGGCAGGTTGCAAATCTCCACAACCCTGTGCAAGAAGCTGCCTCCAGGGTCTCTGCTAGCAAGCCACCGGGGAGGGAGAGGCTTAGCAAATTTATTATAACAGCTACCTAGCAGACAGCAGCAGGGACTACTTCTAACAAAGTAGGTGGAAATGAAGTGTCTTGGGGAAGGGCACCTTTTCCTAAGTCACTGATGTGTCGATGAACTAGCAGATGCCATAAGAAAATGCACGTGAGTGTAAGTCCATGCTACAGCCCTGTTATGTGTACAGGAACTTCAGTGATTGGGTCGCAGTGTTCACAGTAGGTGAGAGTTCACACAAACAAGACAGTCAGGGTCCATGTGACATCCTCTCAGCCCCCTCCACTACCAGCCTACCAAGTTCGTCCACAGCATTGACATCAGCGTGGCTGGCAATGAGCTCTTCCACCATGCCCTCCACCGCCAGGCGGGCCGCCAGGATCAATGCGGTCGACCCATCTGCCATGCGGGCATCCAGGTCTGTGGAGCGGTTCCGGATGAGAATCTAGGGAAGGGAGGGTGCGGCAGGGGGAGTCATGACAGAAACAGGGGAACCAGGAGCACCTCTAAGCTCTCTGAGGACCCAATCCCCACATCTCCTGGAATCAATGAGCTTCACAGAGCAGCTACTTGCCAGAAACTGTACGCCCTTATATCCCCATTTTACAAAACAAAAGCTCTGAAAAGCAGAACTGAAGCTGCAACCCAGATCAGTCCGATGCCTGTCCCAGCTCTGATGTCCAAAGAGGCAGGGCCATCTCACCTGGAAGACACCCTGGGCATCGGCAGTGACAGCCGTGTGCAGGGGGGTGCGCCCTGAGTGGTCTTGGGCATTGGTGTCTGCTCCAGCATCCAACAGCCGCTTGGCTGCATCAGCCCGGGCATAACGGGCGGCCAGGTGCAAGGCCGTCTCGCCCGTGCGGTCAGTCCGCGCCCCAAGCTGGGCCCCTTGGCAAATCAGGTCTGAGATGATGCTGGCTGAAGTATCTTCTGCCTCGTCCTCCTCGGCTGGCATGGGCTCCAAGGCCCCCCCGCAGAAGGAGGCCAGCATTAGTGGGGTGAAGCCATCTGCAGGGAACAGGAACATATCACAGGAAGGTGGACACAGGGGCCTTTCTAGAGAATCCTGCTGAGGGCACTGTGTTAGGAGGAAATGGGACAAACAGAGTACATCTGCATGGGTGCACGCACACGCACACACACACACACACACACACACACACACATCAGTGTCAGGGGCCCCAGAAGCCAACCCAGGATGAAGATTCATGGGCAGGTGGTTTGTCCCAGAAAGGCTCCAAGGTAGAAAAGAATAAAGGACAAGGGAGAGAGGAAGACAAACAACATGCCCCTCAGACAAATTCCCAGTGGGTTATTTCAGCCTGAGTTATATACCTAGAGTTACAATCCAGCTCGAGGCAAAGGAGCTGTGCCTTTCAAATGCCACACCCACCAGTTATGAGCACCCCCCAGGGACATTAAATCCCTCAGGGACTTCAAAAGTCGCAGGCCTTTGGAGCAAAACAGCGCTAGGTGAATCCAAGTGGATCCAGATAGCATGGTCAGCAGCACTTGGTGAGCATTTGGCCTGGTTTCCTTAGGGAAACACTTGCACCCTATTCTCCATCCTCAGGCTCTGGTTAGAGCCAAACCCCCTTCCCCAGGGACAGGCATATGGCCCTGGCTTGGTCACTCTGCATATTCCAGGCCCCAGACCACACTGACTATAGTTCAGGGATGGACATGTGACCCTGGTCTGTCTAATCAGAACTCATTCTGAGTCTTTTTCTGGTATAGATGGGGAAAAAGGTTTTATAAGGCTGGTCCTGCCTGTGGCCATAGTGTCCCCAGAAAAAAGCCTTCCTGGGCTGGAGCCAAGGGGTTGTGTGTCCTGGATCCAAATGCATCTGATGCTGCCAGTTACAAAAGCCAGTAAATCCCTTGTTTTGCTCAAACTTGGATGAACTGGGCTATTATCACTTATAACCACGAGTCCTGGTTAATAACCAGCCCCATAGGCGAACACCCAGATATACCTAGCTCTCCCAGAACACAGACCCAGACACAAACTCTCCCAAGCAGGAGCGGGGAGCAGGAGGTGCCGTCACTGACCTGGGCCACGCACGTTGACATCCATGCCATCAGCATCCGCATCGCCCTGCGGTGGTGTCAAGGCCATGGCTGGTGCCACTCGGATGTCAGCAGCCACCAGGTGGTGTTGAGTCCACTGGCGGCAGTCCACAGCATCCTCAGCCCCCACACCAGGCTCCTCTACCTGGAGGCACAAGGACTCAGGTTTCTCACCAGGAGTTTGGAGAGACAGAGGGACAGTCTGGGTTTCTCTCATGGAGATGCACACACAGCTCTCCCCCACCCCCGTGCCCCCACCCTCTGCAAAAAAAAAACAAAACAAACAAAACACAACCGATTGTTTTCTAGATCAGGAAACAGGAAATTAACATATAGGAGGTCAGAAAACTTGTTAGAGGAAAAACTAGAATTTTAATCCAAATTAGAAGGGGGGAAGGACTTGGAACCCAAGGTGGGTGATCAAGGAAGAGACACAGCATCATAACAGTCAGCACACACCTGTCATACACGAGACACAAACACACTGAAAACAAGATTAAGTTGACAATTCTACTGACAACAGCATCAAGAAGAATAAAATATTTAGAATTATATTTTACAGGAAAAAAAATCCAAAACTTGTACTCTGGAAACTAAAAACAATTGGAAGAGAAATGTGGGGGCAAGGGAATCCTTCAAGGATCAGTATTAATCTGGGAACATGACTATGATCATGAGATATAGGGACCAAACAGTCACACACAAATGTATCGATGCACCTTCATGAGCTTAGCAACTGGGCCCCTCGCAGGAACTTTGTAAATTTCAGCCTCATGGTCTAAAAGGCGTGAGTGATGTTATGGAAACAGGACAGAATATTCTTAAGCAGCTGCCAGCTCACTTAGGAGCTTTTTGGTCACCAAACACAGAGCCTGATCAAGCTAGCCCTGAGCTTAAAAATCCAGGCAACATCCTCTGAGTTCTCCCACTGGCCTTCGGGGACCCACCCAAGACCCTGAAAGCAGGGTTCAGAAGAGGGGGCACAACCTTCAGTCGCTTGGCTTCTGGGCACTCTGTGTCCATCCAGTCTGTTGCCATGTCCCCCATCAGACTCTCCCCCTTGGCCATATTCCTGTGGAGACAATGAATAGGGGGAAGGGTAAAGGGGACAACTGAGACATGTGACCTGGAAGAATATTTGGGGTGAGGTTACAGTAGAGGTCCCAGAGGTGAGTTCATGGTCTGGAGTTGGGAAAGGTCAGGAGGCACAGGGAGCAGGGTAGAGATACAGGGATCAATGAGGGAGGGCAGAATGGGGTCAAGGTCACAGGGAGTTCAGTCAGAAATTATGATGAGTGACAGCCAGGGTCTAAAGGTGGAACTGTGGAAGGAGACAGGGCTGGGATCAGGAGTCAGAGTAGTGAGCTGTGGGATAGGTGAGGGTCATGGGCATACATCCGGGCTTAGAGAGGATGATGTCATAACAGAATAGAATTAACCTCATAACAGGTAAAAGACATAGCCAAGATAAGGAGGTTGAGGGGTCAGGAAGTCAGGAGGTCACAGGGGAAGGGTAAATTCGGGAGTTAGGCCAAGGTGGGGCTTGGGTATTAAGGGACAGATCAGGGAGTTGGAGGTGGAGTCTAGGATCAAGGCCAGGATTGAAAGTGGTAGGGAATGGACATTGAGTTGGGATGGAAAGGGGATCGGAGAGGAAGTCAAAGGTCAGGTTGGATTAGAGCCAGAGGTGATATTGGGGGTCACAGAGGAAAGGCTCAGATATCAGAAAGGGGTTGGGGTACCCAATAGGGGTCATGGAGCCAGCAGTCATGTGGGAATGAATGCTGAGTATTAGCATGAAATCTGAGAGGCAAGAGTTGGGGTCGAGTCAGAGTGGGGGTCAGGATAGAATTTGAGTTAGAGGAACTGAGACATAAGAAATGGAATCAGGGGTCACGAATCAGGGGTGATCCCCAAAAGATCATAGAGTCAGTCAGTGGTCAAGGGGATAAATACTGGGGTCCAGGCTGCAGTCTGAAGTTAGGGTCCAGTTGGGGTCAGAGTCAGGTCAAGGTGCACTCAAGGGCTCACGAGGCCCTGAAGTCAGGGACAGGGAAAGGGAGGGTCCTCACTTCATGCCCAGCGCATCCTGGCCCACAGGCTCCCTCCGGCCCTTGTGGCCAGCGGCCACGTCCTTGTGCAGCACAAAGCCCTCGGGGAACCAGAGGGTGCTGTGCTCACGCTTGCGCCGGGCCACCATGACCACCAGGACAAGGATGACCAGCAGAAAGACCGCACTGGCAGCCAGCAGCGGCAGCAGCGGCACGCTAGGCTCCGGCGGCTCCAGCGGCTCTCCTGCAGGCAGGAAAGGCAGGGCTTCAACCATGGCCCGGACCCCACCAGGGAGCCCGGCCCACCCTGGTCGCCCACCGGCCGGGCTCACCCCGCGCAGCCCACAGTGGGTACGGGAAGTCCAGGCGCTCCACCGCGGACAGCGCTCCCAGGTAGTCGGCCGCACTCTGGGCGTCAGGGAAGCAGTGGTCATTCTCCGGCAACTGCAGGCACAGTCGGTTGTCAATCTCCAGCATCACCACTGAGCTGTGGGCACAAGAGGCGGGATCGGCTGGCTTAGTGGGGCACCCACTGCCAGGCTGGCACCAAGCCCCACCCCCCACCCCAGCACCAGCCTCCAAAGAGCTGTGTCCACTCACCATGTCACCATGGCCTACCTGCCCCCATCTGGCATTCCACCCCACCACACTCCCCAAACCAATCTTGCTGAGGCCACCAGAGTCCCCCAGACCATGGCCCCAATGGGCACTGTTTTCATGGTAACATCTCTCATGGCTGCTGTGGGCACAGGCCCAGATCTCCCTTATCAGAGGGCTGCATCCGTCTCCGGACTGCTATGAGCTCTGGCTTCTAACAGCGGGAGCGCCCCTTCCTGGGACAACTGGTCTCACTCGGCAAGCTGGGAACCCTCTCCCTCGGGAAGTGACATCTTTTAGGGGAACATCAGTCTGTGACTGATGAGATATACAAAAGCTGGCCCTCCTGTCTCAAGGTGGGACTGGCACTGAGGTGCTATTCCTGCTCCCAAGCGCTCCGAGGAATCAGCTAAAGGCAGACAGTGGCTGGGCCTCCCTCCTGCCTCAGTTTCTCCCCTATCCCATCCCGCTTCCCTCATCCCTCTCTCCTGAGAGCACCCTTCCTTTCCTTAGGGCACATATATCTGAGTGCCCATCTCAGGCTCTGCTTCCAGGAACCCAAACCCTCCAAATCCCTTTTTCTTTGGGATCCCAAGTACCCCATAACCCATCTCTTCCTATTTCTCCAGCTGCCCCTTTTCCTCCTGTAACCACCAAACAGGCCCTATCCTATTTCTAATAAGACCCCTGAACTGAAGTTTAAACCTTGGGTAGCCCTAGCTGGTATTGCCAAGTGGTTAGAGCATCGGTCAGAGGGTCACAGTTCAACTCCAGGTTCCAACCCCAGCTCCAGCCAGAGCACATGCAGGAGGCACCCAATCAATGTGTCTCTCACATCAATGTTTCTGTCCCCCTCTCTCTCCTCCCCCCATCCCTCCCTTCCACTCTCTAAAAATCAATGGAAAAAATACCCTCGGGTAAGGATTAACAATAACAACAAAACCACCTTAGAGACACTGCTCACGAGTAACTTATGAACCCTCAACTGCTCTCCCCACAGAACCCGAGAGCCAGAACCTGACCAGAACCTGAATGCCGGAACCTTTTGAGAGGTGAAGGGTCCGAAGATCTGACACTGAAACCCCTCAAATCTTGCTCCAAACCCTGCATCAGGGAAACAGATTTGAGCCTTGCCAGTGCCTAGTATTGGCTTCTGTGCAGATCAGGAAGCAAGCTGTTGCTCGGTGTCACTCTTTTCTGAGTTAATTTCCCCCAACCAATCCTTAAGTCTTAGTGTTCTCAGATCATTCTTTAAAAAGATAGATAGATAGATAGATAGATAGAGTGATTGCTTGATTGATTTCAGAGAGGGAGAGAGAGAGATAGAAACATCAATGATGAGAGAGAATCATTGGCCGGCCGCCTCCTGCATGCCCCCCACGGGGAATGGAACCCTCACTTCATGTATGTGCTCTGGCCAGGAATCAAACCATGACTTCCTGGTCAGAAGTCGACACTCAACCACGGAGCCCCGCGGCTGGGCCCAGGTCATTCTTCCGTCCCCTCCTCCCTCCCCACTTCTGTGAGTCCCTCTCATGACTTCAGTGGCTGCCAGTACCCTTTTGTCTTTCTTGTCTCACTCTTTGGCCCCTGGTTTCCCTCTGGGGCTCTACAGACTCCTTGGATGCTACAGGCCCCAAAGCACCCCTATTTTTCAACCAGTGTCCTCAATTTGATGAGATGCCCTCCAGCCACTTGCTCACCCCGGCCAGGGTCTGGCACACCAGCCACCCTCTTCCATCCCCGCTAGCCCAGCTGCATCCCATCGGAGCCCACGCCCCCATCTCTAAAACTCATCCTTCCTCTGTGTCAGACCACACCGCTCTCTGGCACTGCCCGGCCCGGTAGACCAGGCCACCACCCGGAGAGTCCCAGGCGTCCCATTTCTAAGAAAAAAACTACCCATGTTCTTAACAACTCTGCTATTCCCCTGTCTCTCCAGAAGGAGGTAGGTCTATATCCAGAGGCAATTCCGCTCCCCTTGCCCATATCTTGGGGGTGGGTGGCTGCTTGTATCTAGTGGGTGGAAGCCAGGGGTGCTGCTCAGCGTTCTTCATGCGCAGGACCCCCTCACCCCACCCCCGCGGCAGAGACTGATCCTGCCCCAAATGTTCACGCTGTCCAGGCTGAGACGTGCTGGGCGTACTGTCAACAAGAAGGCTCCCCTAGACGTTCAGGAAGTGAAACACACAGACCTGCCCGCGCAGTGCCCGCGCCCCCCACGGCTCTCACGGGAGAGCCACTCACCCGATCACCTCGGGGGGCAGCTCGCGCAAGTGCGGGGCTTCGGAGCCAGGCTCCTGCCGGTGGTAAGGGAAGACCATGGCCTGGCCGCGCTCGTCCAGGCGGAAGCGCAGGGAGGTGCGCAGGATGGCGCTGAGCCGCTGCAGGAAGTCGGTGCCCGCGTGCAGCACCTCCGTGGGCGGCAGCAGCACGGTGAGCACCAGCATGCCGCGGGCCAGCAGCGCCGGCACCTCGCCCGCGCAGTCCAGCCCGTCCCAGCCGCACTCCTCCGTGTTGCAGCCCTGGTCACAGCGGCCGTCTGCAAAGTGGTCCGCGCAGTACTTCTCATAGACCGGACTGCGGGCAGGAAGGGGGCACCGTCAGGGGGCCTCCAGCCTCCCCCACATACCCCATATACACACACACAGAGCACCCCAGCTCCGGAGACAGAAGGGGATCAGACAGCAAGCACAGAGGACTGGAATGTATCCAAATCCGTCAGGCTTTCTGAAAAACCCAGCCGCGGGCTCAGTAACTATGAATAAATCACCGTGGATAACACCTGGCAGGTGCTGGGCCTGCTGCGGGCACCCAGGATAGGCCCAGGCATACCCGTGAACACGTGGAGCTGGCATTCCGGGGGGTGGGGACAGATGGTAAAGGAGACAAATGAGAGACTATAACAGCATTTCATTTGCATGGCAGTAAACACGCACAGCATGCTGTGTAGATTACGTGCTAAGGAGGAAAATGAAGCAGTGGGACAGAAGGGACAGAGCACTGGACGGACAGATGGCATGCATGGGACAGACAGACGGGGGCATGAGTAGACACAGAGAGGGGCAGGACAGACAAGCAAGGGCAAGGACAGATGTGTGGGCAAGAGAGGGGCAAAGGGATCCGTGAAAGGACAGGAAGACAGACAAGGAGACATAGATGAACAGGTGGGACACAGAGATGATCAGATGGACCGATATATGGGGTACATGGACAGACAGACTGGCATACAAAGAAATAGATGCACAGGTAAGATGGACAACATACAGTTTGGGGCACAGAGGGGCGAAAGGAATTCATGAATGGACAGCAAGATGGACCAACAGGGGACAGGGAGGGAAAGACGGAGTGCAGAAGTACACAGAAAAAGAGAGAGACGGGCACATGGCTGACAGACAGAGGGGAACATTGGGACAGGTAGGGCACAAGGATGGACAGAGAGAGCACATGGACCGACAGACCGAAGTGGCACTCGGCTGGGCAGGACAGGTACACTAGGAGCAGACAGGGCAAGTGAATGAACGGCCCAACAATCCAAGGATGGACTGACAGGCAGACAGACCAAGGCAAATAAATGGACAGGGAGAGAGGAGGGACCCCATGGACGCTGAGATGTGGCACGTGGACAGAGAAGACACAGACAGGGGTGAATGCATGGATGGAGAAAAGGACAGAGGCGAGGCCCATGGACGGACAGACGGGGGGAGGGGCTCACTTGCAGGTGCGCTCACGGCCCCCTGCACGGCAGTCGAAGTTGTCGTAGAGGCAGGCGGGGGAGCTGCAGGCGGGGTCGCAGCGGCTGTTGTTGAAGAGGCGCCAGCACTGCAGCGCCGCGCACTGCCGCCAGGGGTCGCCCACGCTCAGGGAGCAGTCGCCGCCGTCCCAGCCGCAGCCCGGGCTGTTGCATTCCCGGTCGCAGCGCTGGTCCCCGCTCTTGGCCTCGCAGGCGGCGCTCGGGCACAGCGGCTCCTCGGGGGCCTCGGGCGCCGCGGTCAGCACCTCGCAGCGGGGGCCGGCCCAGCCGGGAACGCACGCGCAGCGGAAGAAGGGCGCGGAAGGTTCCGGGATGCACGAGCCCCCGTGCAGGCAGGGGGAGACCAGGCAGCTGGCGTTGGTGGCCCCCAGCGGCGGCTCCTGGGCCCCGCGGCAGGCAGACCCCGCCGGCCCCAGGGGGCAGGCGCAGCGCGGCCCACGGACCGTCTGCTGGCACGGGATGCCCGCGGGGCACTGCAGCTCCC
Source organism: Lasiurus borealis (assembly GCA_004026805.1). Taxonomy (NCBI): domain Eukaryota; kingdom Metazoa; phylum Chordata; class Mammalia; order Chiroptera; family Vespertilionidae; genus Lasiurus; species Lasiurus borealis. The sequence continues at coordinate 35,445 of PVJN01008829.1, forward strand.
GGCAGGATCGCGCCACCCGCTCACACCGCGGGCCCCAGAACGGCTGCGGGTGGGGAGGGGGGAGAAAAAAGACAGCCGGGCAGGAGGTGGGGAAAGGGAGAGAGAGGGACGGATGGGGTCAGGACTTGGAAACGCTTGAGCCTCCAGTCTCCGCAGGTCTGCCCAGACCTCTCCCCCTTCCACTGGATCCCCCTGTGCACATTCGCCTTGTCTTCCCCAAGAAGCCATGCCTCCAAGCCCCAGCCTCACCCCTTCCCACGACTTCCAGGTAATGTCAACATTTCCCAGAACCCCGTTTCCTTGGCGCCTCTTCTCCCCTAAAGGCACGCCCTGCCACCAGGCCACAGAGAGCCTGATGTGACCAGCCACCCCCACTTACCGAGACACAGTGGCAGGTGAAGGTCAGCGCACCCCCAGCGCCTGGGCCAGGGCGGCACTGGCCTCCATGCTGGCACGGCTGGGACTCGCAGGGGGACAGGACAGTCTGACAGCGGGGACCTGGGCAACCAGGAGCCGTGGATCAGCCACGGTGGGGGACACAGGCCGGAGCCGCGGCCAACCCCCTGCGCACCCTTACCTGTGAAGCCGGCGCGGCAAAGGCAGCGGAAGCCCCCGCCTGGGTCCTGCAGGCAGTCCCGGGTGTGAGCCGCGTGGCAGGCGCCCGGGCCGCACTCATTGATATCAGCCTCACAGCGCAGGCCCGTGTATCCTGGGGGGCAGGTGCAGCGGAAGCCGCCCACCAGGTCCACACAGGTGCCGTTGTGCAAGCACCGGGGACCTGGGTCCTGGGGTGGGCCTGGGCCACAGTCGTCCTCATTAATCTCACAGAGAACCCCTGGGGGAAGGGGGTTAGGGGAGGAGTCAGGGGCGGGCAGAGACCCAGCCTCCCAGCCTGTCCCCAGCCCTGGCCCTGGCATACCGAGCGTCCCCGGAGGACAGGAGCAGAGGTATCGGGCCACAAGGTCGATGCAGAAGCCCCCATGCTGGCAGGGCTCCGAGGCACACTCATCCACGTCAACCTCACAGTGGTCACCAGCATAGCCAGCTGGACACTGTGGTGAGGGCGAGACAGGGACCCACTCAGCCCCGAGGGACACTGACACTCCCCGTGAAGACAGAAACTCCCAGCACAAAAAGACACACACAGTCGCCCAAAACACAGACATGCCCAGTGTGCAGAAAACACACTCCCAGACACAGAGGACCCAATGCAGATGGACGCACTCCTACAGACACACAGCAGAAACACCCAGATACCCAGACGGACTCGAGACACACAGGCAGAAACGCACACTCAGACACCTGCACAGAGACATGCCTAGGAACCAACCAAAGAAAGACACACACCCAGACAGAAACACCCCCAGAGATACCCAGGGTGACACCTACAAAGGCATACTCGGTCACTAAAGTAAAAGCCCGGCCCTAGTGTTTACTCCTTGGCTCCGTGGACAGAGCGTTGGCCTGAGGACTGAAGAGTCCTAGGTTCGATTCCAGCCAAGGGCACATGCCTGAGTTGTGGGCTTGATCCTCAATAGAGGACGTGCAGGAGGCAGCTGATCAATTATTCTCTCTCATCATTGATGTTTCTCTTTCTCCCTCTCCCTTCCTCTCTGAAATCAATTATATATATAAAGTATATACATTAAAAAAAAAAGTAAAAGCCCAGACATGATGCCCTGGCTGGTGTGCCCAGTGGTCAGAGCATTGGCCCATGCACCAAAGGTCTCGGGTTCAATTCTAGTCAAGAGCACGTTCTTCGGTTACAGGTTCAATCCCTGGCCTCAATGGAGGGTGTATGCAGGAGGCAACCAATTGATGTGTCTCTTGCACATTGATGTTTATCTCTCTCCTTCTCTCTCCCTCTCTCCCCACCCCCCTCCCACTTTCTCTAAAATTCAGTGGAAAAAATATACTGTACTTGGGTGAGATTTAACAAAAAAACAAAAAACAAACAAACAAACAAAACCAGACTGGCCTAGAGAGACACACCCACACAGACATGTGTGCCCAGACACACCTACATGTGACTAGTTCCCCTCTCCCCTCCCCTGGGTGCCCCTTACCTCGCACACATAACCCCCCATGTAGCCTTGGCAAGTGCCCCCATGCTGGCAGGGCTGGGCCAAGCAGGGGTCCACCTCGTGCTCACAGTGGCTGCCTGTGCGGCCTTCTGGGCACACGCAGTAGTGGGAGCTCTCCTTGTCCACACACTGCCCACCAGCCCGACACAGCTGCTCCAGCCGCACCCCTGCACAGAGAGGGGCGTCAGGCACACACTCCTCCCCCCACCACGGCACACACCGCACCACCTACCATCCCTGCTGCCACCAGTCACCAGGCTCCCGCCACCTCTGTCAGGTTGTCACACATCCTCTAAACCACCTGGTTCTCATCACTGACTCACACAGCTCAGTCATGCGCTGCACACATCATTCCAGGGTCTCATGGGGACAGACACACACACCATGTAGTCATGCCACGCACTCAGCCGCACACCCCGTCCCGCCCGTGTGTTCTGTCACTGCCTCCTTGGGCTCACACTGGCAGGAGGTACATGCACACACGCCCTCCCCAGCTGCACACACCGGCCACACGCTCCCGCTCACCCATGTGGGCCGCAGCCTCTCTGCAGGGCAGGCTTTGGATGTCACAGAGGCTGCCGCTCCACCCCGGAGGACAGAGGCAGTAGAAAGAGGCCCCTGTCTGGGCACAGCGACCCCCGTTCTGACAAGGCTCAAGGCTGCACCAGTCTACCAGTGTCTGCAGAGGAAGCCACGGTGTCAGCACACAGCGACCCCCGGAAATCACTCCCCAGATTCTCCCCCTGGGTCCCCTGCCAGGGCCCTCACCACAACCTCCCTGACAATCCTTCCCCAGAGCGAGGAGGCTTCTCCCCCAGCGTGCCCAGCAGGCCGGCCCCCTGCCCAGGATCCCTCCCAGACAGGCCCCTCCCCAGGACACTCCTCCCGACACTCTCCCCCAAAACCCACCTCCCAGTGACCCCACCCACCTGACACTGAGCGCCAGTGAAGCCCTCAGGGCAGGCGCAGATGAAGCCAGGGTAGGTGGCAGTGCAGACACCCCCGTGCAGACAGGGCCGGGAGAGGCAGGGGTTGGCCTCCTGCTGGCAGTGCGCGCCGGTGTAGCCCGGGCGGCACAGACAGCTGAAAGAGTTCACTCCGTCCAAGCAGGTCCCGCCATTGAAGCAGGAGCTGGAGGGAAAGCGGGGGTGGGTCAGGCCACGCCCCCCTAGAGGCCCCGCCCTCCACCCTGGGCCCGGCCTAGCCTCGAATGCAACTGCTTGGATGCCGCCCCCCTACCACCCACCAGGAGAGACTGCAGCCCTGTCCTGTTCCTTAGCCCCAATTTACCAGGTACTTCAGCACCGAGGGGGAACCACATGGAGGCCCCACTCTGGTGTGGTCTCACCCCCTTAGAGACCAGCATCTCTACGATGACCCTGCCCCTTTCCCACACTGCCGCAACCTGCACCAGAGTCCTGAGTTGGGTGCCAACCTGAGGACCCACCTTTCTTAGCCCCACTCCTGCTGAGGTCCCATGCCCCACCCGATGCCAGGGTCCCTGAGCTCCCAGTAGAGGGTCCACCCACCTGGGGCTGCAGTCAGGTAGGTTCTGCTCACAGCGGAAGCCTCCATAGCCTGGGGGGCAGGTGCAGGTGAAGGAGGCCACGTGGTCGGTGCAGGTGCCCGGGCCACAGGGACTGCTCAGACACTCGTCCACGTCGTGGGCACAGCGGGGGCCAGCAAAGCCTGGGAGGCAGGAGCAGGAAAAGGAGCCCACACGGTCCTGACAGGAGCCACCATTCAGGCAGGGGTCTGTGGTCAGAAGGGAACGAGGTCTGGTCACTCACCCAGGCCCCATCGGCCTTACTGACCTGGCCAGGCCTTGCCCAGTGGGAACTTGGGAGTAGCCCAGGCCTATCTGGAGAGGGCACGTTTGCTCAAAGTGATCAAATTGCCCCCTTAGATGCCGCATCCCCTCCCTTCTCTGGAAACCTCACCGATGTGGAAGAGGAAGGGCTTGGCAGAACTAAAGGGCCTTTTGAGCTATTAAGCACATACTGTCAGTTGTGTCTGCTTAATCCCTTGACTCAGCACAGGGGGCTTCCTCCAGACCTGTAGTGGCCAATGTAGTGGCCACTGGCCACATGTGGCTATTAAGACCTTGACATGTGGCTGGCCCAAATTGAGATGTGTTGTAAGTGTAAAATAAACACCAGATTTCAGATTCTGAAGACTTTATGTATATTTAAAGAAGAAGAATGGGAGCCCTGGTTCTGTTTGTTCAGTGGTTAGAGATTCGGCTCTTGGACCAATGGATCACAGGTTTGATCCCTGGCTCCAGACCAGGGCAAGTGTGGGAGGCAACCAAATGATGTTTCCCTCTCTCTTTCTCTCTCTCCCTTCCTTCCCTTCTCTGCCCTCCCCTCAATGGAAAAAAAAAAAAAATATATATATATATGTATATATATATATATATATATATATATATATATATATCCTCGAGTGAGGATTTTAAAAAAAAGAATGTAAAATAGATCAGTAATTTTCTATTGATTATATGTTGAAATGATAATTTTATATATTAGGTTAAATGGCATAATATTAAATATAATATCACCTTTTTTTTAACTTTTTAAGTGTGAGTACTCGAAAAATTGTAATTGCTTATGTGGCTTGTGTAGTCTGTAGGACAGCACTCCTGGAGAACTCACTAGGGACTTACGATCTCATAGTTTATCCACAATCCTAACTTGCTTGCTCCCAGAGACTGAGCATCAGGCAGACGTATGCTCCAATCCCAATATGTCCCTTACCTGCTCCGTGACCTTAGGCAAGTCATGTGACCTCTTTAGGTCTCAGTTCCAGGAGTAAAATGAAAAAAATAAGAGAACTATGAAGGTGAAATTAAAGCACAATGCCCAGCACACAGTATAGGCTTAATGAACATGTTTCTAGGACAGCACCCCCCACAGGCTCCCCTGAACTCACTGGGGTCACAGTCATCGATGTCCTGGTCACAGGAAGAGCCACTATACCCCCCATGGCAGGTGCAACTAAAACTCCCCGCCAGGTTGGTGCAGGTCCCATGGGGGCCGCAGGGTGAGGGGCCAGCACACTCGTCTACGTCCTGCTGACATCGAGGGCCTGGGGGTGGGAAATAAGGTGACATCTGGGGTTAAGAGGGTACAGGGTAGGGTCCGAGGGTACCTGTCACACATGAAGAGCCTAAAGGCTGTGAGGTGAATGCAAGAACAAGCTCTGCCTCACTGGCCTCTGGCATTTCGTACGTACTGTTCTAGGACTGCCTTCTTGCTGCAGCTTAATGTGTGCTCTGAGTTTTACTCCTCCAGGAAGCTGTCCCCAAATCCCAGCCTGAAACCGACCTCGCCCAGCCATCTATCCCTTCTTCTTCTCTAGAAATGACCATAGCGGCTGCCAGTGTCTGTGTCCAGCTCTGTCCCTTTCCAAAAGGAAGCTTCCCGGAGAGGCAGGGTCAAGGGTGAGTCCCCACTGGATCCCCAGGGAGGAGAGGGGAAGGGAAGAAGGAAGAGGAAGATGAGAAGGAGGAGGGGGAGGAAGATGAGGAGGAGGAGGAAGAGGAGGAGGGGGAGACAGGAGAGGAGGAAAGAAAGATGAGGAGGAGAAAGAGGAGGAAAGGTAGAAAGGGGAGGAGGAGAAAGATCAGGAGGAGGAGGAAGATGGGGAGGAAGAGGAGGAAGTTCATGTACCTTGCCAGCCAGGGGAGCAGGAACAGACAGCCAGATGGCCAGGACCAGGCTCGCAATGGCCCCCATGCTCACAGGGGTTCGGGGCACAGGGGGACAGCAGCTCACACTGATGGCCTGTGGTGGGCAGGCAGAGTAAAATAGTCTTAAGAGATTCCTTTTCTTTTTTTAATATATTTTACTGATTTTTTACAGAGAAGAAGGGAAAGGGATAGAGAGTTAGAAACATCGATGAGAGAGAAACATCCATCAGCTGCCTCCTTCATGCCCTCACTGGGGATGTGCCCACAACCAAGGTACATGCCCTTGACCAAAATCGAACCGGGGACCTTTCAGTCCGCAGGCTGATGCTCTACCCACTGAGCCAAACCGGTTTCTGCAAAAAAGCTTTTTTTCATATATTTTTTATTTATTTCAGAGAGGAAGAGGGAGAGAGAGACAGAAATATCAATGATGAGAGAGAATCATTGATTGGCTGCCTCCTGCATGCCCCACACTAGGGATTGAGCCTGCAACCCAGGCATGTGCCCTTGATCAGAATGGAACCTGGGACCCTTCAATCTGCAGGCCAATTCTCTATTCACCAAGCCAAACCAGCTAAGAGATTCTTTGTTCCCATCTCCCCCTAGCTTTCCCACCTTGATTCCCACCTCCCAAGCTGCAAGGGGGAAAAAGGAAAAGAAAGAAGGACAAACATACAGGCGGAAGAGAGTGGAGCAGAGGGAAGGAAGAAGGAAGAGGGAGGCAGGAGAGCCTGGGCGGGAAATGTGGGGGCACACACCCTGCATGCCAGGGGGACAGGTGCAGTGGAAGTCCATTCCATTGCTGGTGCAGGTGCCACCGGCCCCACAGGGCTGGGACTCACAGGCATCTCGAGCGAGACTCTGGCTGCACCGGGGGCCGCTCCAGCCAGGATCACATACACAGCGGAACCTGGAGGGGGAGGCAGTCAGGGCCAGCAAGTGGGTGGAGAGAGGTGGGGGGGCGGGAAGGGCCATGAGATGGGAAAAGGCCTCACCCTCCTGGCGCGTCATGGCAGACACCGTGACTGCAGGGCTCTTGGGCACAGGGGTGGCTGGGGGGCAGGCACAGTGGAGGCAGGGAGCCAGGCGGGCAGAGGCAGCGGAAGCCGTCTTCCCCGTCCACACAGGAGCCTCCCTCCCCGCAGGGGCTGGACGCACACTCGTTGATCTCCATGTTGCAAAGAGGCCCTGGGGAGCACACAGGCAACCTCATCCAAAGACAAGCACAACCCGGCCAACAGAGGGGGACGGCCCGGCCCCACTGAGCACAGCCACACCCTGGAGCAAGGACATGCTCAGGCTCCCAACTGAACAATGGTCGGCAAACTCATTAGTCAGCAGTGTCAAATATCAACAGGACCGACGACTGAAATTCCTTTTGAGAGCCAAATTTTTTAAACTTCAACTTCTTCTAACGCCACTTCTTCAAAACAGACTTGCCCAGGCCGTGGTATTTTGTGGAAGAGCCACACTCAAGGGGCCAAAGAGCCGCATGTGGCTCTCGAGCCCCAGTTTGCTGACCACTGTCCTAACACATCAGCTCTTCTGCAAACCAGAACAGCCACCTCCTCAACCCAGAGCTGCCCTGCCCCAGATCATCTTCATCCCCAAACTACACAAAGTCATTTTCATTTTCACTGGAAATTACATGGGCCCCACTCAGAAACACCCCCATCCCATCAGAACACTCTTATCCATGTGTAAAACTTGAGCCAATATGGGGACAACTTTGTGAAAAACAGAGACCATACGATGTGGACAATCTCACTGGATAAGCCAGTGCAAAGAGAGGGGCAAAACCCGGCCAAGAAAGATGAGTGATTTCACCCTCACTCTCTGAGACCCTCCACCCCCCTTTCCATGGCAGCCGCTGGCCCACCTGTGAAGCCAGGCTGGCAGACACAGTCATAGCGATTGATACCGTCCCGGCAAATTCCAAAGGTGCAGGGGTTGCTGGCACAGTCATCGATGTTCACCTCACAGTTCACACCTGCAGAAGGAGAACAAGGCAGGGGTAGTGCCAGCAACACCGTTCCCGGACTCTTGAAACCCTCCGGATGTGCTGTTGCTGCCCCAGCCCAGGCCCCGGTCCCACCTGTAGTGCCAGGAGGGCAGCGGCAGAGGTATTTGTCCACCAGATCTAGGCATTTGCCCCCGTGGCGGCAGGGCTGGCTGCGGCACTCGTTCACTTGGCTCTCACAACGCGTGCCAGTGTAGCCGGGGGCACAGGCACAGGAGAAGCTGGCGATGCCGTCCACGCAGCGCCCGTGGTGGCACGGGTCAGGAGAGCAGTCATCCACGTTGAGTTCACACAGTGTGCCCTCAAAGCCTGCAGGGCCAGAGGGTCAGGCAACGCCCACTTGCCACGGTCCTGCTCCCACCCATGCCCCCAATCAATCCTGGCTCAGCTCTGCCATCGAGACAGCAGAAAGCGGGGGCGATTCCGACCCTCTGCCTAGTTGGCCTCCACTGCATCCAGCGACAAGCTACAAAATTCGTCCCCGACCAAGACCCTCCCCCGCGTTGAATCCCACCCCAGTTGTGACCCCGTTTCCAATGCTTACACGATCAGCCCAGTTCTGCCTCTCCCTCAACTGCAAATGGGGACACGTGGGAGGTGCCTAGGGATAGTGATGGTCAAGCCTCACACGTTAGTTACCTGCGCTCAGTATCCCACTGGAAGCTTTTGGCTCCGCCCCCTGGCTGTCATTGGCTCTGATTTGATGCAGTCCTGCCCCAAAGCCCTTTCCAAGGCTGTTGTTGGCCCAACAGCTCTGCCTCCAAATCCCTGCGGCCTGTAATTGGCCCGCCCTCACCCTCTGCACAGCGGCACTCGTAGCCGTCAGGTTGGTCCACGCACTTGGCTCCATTCCTGCAGGGCGTGCTCGCGCACTCATCGACATCCAACTGGCACAGGGCCCCGCTGAAGCCTGAGGTGGGGAGTGAGTGGGGTGAGCAGAGGCCCAGACAGGGTCAGAGCCGCCACCCCTCGCCAGTTCTGCCTTGTATGGATGGGAAGCTCATTTACTAAGTTAATTTTTTCATGACGTGGTTTCTATTGCAATAGCTTTCTGCTAACGTGGCTCCCATAGGCTCCCATCCTGGAGCTTTTGCCCCTGCAGGGACCTTCTTTATCAGTTTCCCTGGCCCCAAGGTCCTCACCAGAGGGACAGGTGCAGCTGAAGCCATTGACTCTGTCCTTGCAGACCCCGCCGTTGACACACGGGCTGCTCTGACACTCGTCCATATCCACCTCGCAGTAGGTGCCTGTGAAGCCTGGGGGAGGGAGGGAGAGGGAGAGAAGGATATTAGGGTTGTGGGAGTTTCCCTTCCCAATCAGTTCTCCTAAGTATTGGCCTTCCCCTCAGCGCAACCCTACGTTCAATTTTTGTCCTCAGGCTAGACCCGCACCAAGCTGTGGTCCCAACCAGTCCCAGGCTTATGAGACTCCTTTGGACCTTGCCTTTAGACCACCCTCTTCCCTCTGCCATCCACAGCATGCCCTGTCCCCGGCTCCCAGTCCCAAGGCACAACATCGCCTGTGCACACCCCTGCAAGACAGTCTAGTCTGCAGGCTCCACCTGAACCTCACTCCAGCCCCTTCATGCCCCACAGTGAGTCCTTAGGTCCAGAATCCACTCTCAGCAGGAGATTCTATGGGTCCATCTGACCATGCCTCCAACTTCTCACAAGGTTCTACTCTGGCCCCACCTCCACCTCATCTCAGGCTTCACTTTCCCATGGGGAACCCAGTTCCACCCCGTCCCCTTCTGCAGGCTTCTCTCGCCTGCACCCAACCTTAGGCCTACCCTCTACCCCGTCCACCACGCACCTGCCATGCAGATGCAGGTGAACTGGCCTATGCGGTCCAGGCATGTGGCCTGGTTGCGGCACGGCCCGGATAGGCACTCATTGACGTCAGACTCACAGCGCGGGCCCGTATAGCCTCGGCCACACTGGCACAGGAATGAGCCCTGTGTGTTCACACACTTGCCCAGGTGCTCACATGGGTTGGCGCCTGCAGAAATAGGCACATGTAGTGTGGGTATGGCCCACTGAGGAGCGAGCTGTCCCCTCCTTCCAACTCAGACAGTGACCCCCTCACCAATGGAGCACTCGTCCACATCCTGGTCACATGCGCCACCGGTGAAGCCCGGTGGACAAGTGCAGATGGCCCGGCCGTTCACAGGGTTTGTGTCACAGATAGCATCCTCATGGCAGGGATTGCTGACACAGGCATCGTCCAGGTGACACAGAAGCCCTGGAAAGGGACAGGCAGAGGTCAAGGGCAGACCTCCGGCTCTGTCCAAAGGCCCCACAGACCCACGTAGTGTTTTATGTTTTGTTCTTATTAACCTGTAGTATATTTAGTAGCTATTTTTTTTCCTAATTGTTTATTATGAAAAATTTAAAACATACAGAGAGATTGATTTATACACCCACCACCTAGATTCAGCTATTGTAAGACTTAGCTGTCCTTTTTTTCTGAATCATTTGAAAATAAGTTGGAAACATGAAAGGATCCTCTCTCAAGCCTTTGCTTCTGTAGCATCCTCTGCCTGACATGCCCTTCCCTCCATTTTCAAATCTCCGTTCCAAACACCTTCTCTGATCTTTGATATTTGCAAAGGTCTCCTCTCTTTCTTGCTTACAGTACATCTCTCTATGTCCATGGTGTCTGTCCTGTATCATACACAACCCCTACTCCTGGGCCTCTCCCAGACTTACCAGAGCTCCTCCCCATATATGGCCTCCAGCGTAATCATTCTAACACTCAAGTCAGATGCCATCCTTGCCCCCATTCAAGAACCATCAATGGCTCCCTTGCTGCCTTCATGGGAAACAGCCACTCACCAGTCTTGCCCATGGGGCAGGCACAGTAGAAGGAGGCCACGCGGTCATGGCAGGTGGCCCCATGGAAGCACACGGCCGTGGCACAGTCATCAATATTCTGACTACAGCTCTCACCAGTCCAGCCATTGACGCACACACAGCTGTGGCCACCCAGCGTGTTAAAGCAGGTGCCCCCATTGTGGCAAGCATTGGGCTGCAGCTGACACTCGTCCACGTCCTCTGTGCAGAATTGGCCTGTGGCACACAGATGTTCCAGTCCAGTCACCTGGACTGTGCATCCCCACCCAAGGTCTGCCACCCAGCTCCCTTCAGCTCCAGGGCCCACCTGTCCACTCCGGAGGGCACTGGCAATTGTAGGTGTTGACGCCATCTACACATGTCCCCCCGTTTAGGCACCGGTTCCCTGGACAGTCATCCACATTCACTTCACAGTTCTGGCCCTCAAACCCTAGCGTGAGAGGAGGAGGCGAGTATTGACTGTAGGCTGGCCTGCGGTCTTCCCACCCCTGCTGCCTCCCCCAAGAGCAGCTTCCTCACCAGGAAGGCAGGCACAATCATAGGTGAGGTCACCATTCTGTCGACAGGTGCCTCCGTTACGGCATGGAGAAGGCGCACAGGGCACTGCGGGGGTCTCACACAGTGGCCCCAGGTAGCCAGCTGGGCACTGGCAGCGGAAAGAGCCGGGTGTGTTGAGGCATGTGCCACCGTGATGGCAGGGACCTCCCCCCCGGCACTCATCCACGTCACTTCGACAGCTGCGGCCCTGGTAGCCAGGTGGGCAGGAACAGACGTAGCGGCCATCAGGCCCCACTGAGCAGCGGGCCCCATGGGCACAGGGGCTGCTGAGGCAGGGGTCTGGCAGAGAGCAGTCAGGGCCTGGAGGGACCAAAAGAGGGTGAGTTTAGGTGGACCAAACCCTTACTGCCTCAGGGTCCCTTCCAGATCATCCCTTACCTCTGAACCCACGGGGACAGCGGCAGGAGAACCGGGCAATGCCTGCTACCACCGAGCTCTGGCAGACACCACGACCAGCACAGGGGCCTGAATGGCAGGGATCTTCCAGCTGGCACCGCTCACCCACCCAGCCTGGTGGGCACCTGTAGGCAGAGACAGCTCAGTGGAGGCAGGAGATACACAGACATACACACAAGACAGGCAAGAAACACATGGGCAAACCAATCAATAAATACACATGCTCATTCATTCACGTAACATTTAGTAAGTACCTACTCTATTCTTAGCAATTGGAATACAACATCAAACACAGTAAAAGTGGTCCCACCCTCCTGATGCTCACAGCTAGCTTGGGGGAAGAGAAGATATACAAATCACAAGTTAGTATACAGCATGCCGGCAGGGGGTGGTGAGGGCCATGAGGCCATGAAAGGCATGATATAGTATAGAGTGATGGCCCTAGGACAGAAATGTCCACATCCCAGGACCTGTGGCTGACATTATTTGGAAAGAGTCTTTGCAGATGTAACTAAGTGACACATCAAGATGAGATCATTTGCCCAGTTGGTATGGCTCAGTGGTTGAGCTTCGACCTGTGAACCAGGAGGTCACGGTTCAATTCTGGGTCAAAGCACAGGCCCAGGTTGAGGGCTCGATTCCCAGTGGGAAGCATGCAGGAGGCAACTGATCAATGATTTTTCTTTCATCATTGATGTTTCTATCTCTCCCTCTCCTTTCCTCTCTGAAATAAAAAATACATATATTTTTAATAGTTGTTTTTTTAAAGAGATGATGTGCATCACTATAGGCTGCCTAGAACCAAACCAGAGATAGTCAGACCTGAATTGCCACCATTTGTCCACCATCCAGATATCATTGCTGACATGTAATATAAGGAACTGTTTGATATTGAAACTAGGACTCAGAACTATTGGACATTGAAATTGGGACTCAAACATTTTTTGTTCTTAGAGTTTTATTTCTAGTCTGCAGAGGCAAGATTTTTTAAGGAAAATAATAGAAGAGGGGGGGATAGATACAGAGGCAAAGGAGCATTGAACAGACTGTCAAACTACGGCAGGAAGGCAGGGGAGATTAATGGGGGAAAGAAGGGGAGACATATGTACTATTTGTAATACTTTAAATAATAAAAAAATTAAATTTAAAAAAAGAGAGAGAGAGATGAGATCATCCTGGATTTTCCAGGTGGGCCCTAAATCCAATGATAATGTTCTTTTAAGAGAAAGGCGGAGGGAGATTTGGGAGAGAGAGAAGGCCCTGCAGAGTCAGGGACTGCAGTGGAGTGTTGCACCCACAAGCCAAGGAAAGCCTGGAGCTACCAGAAGGTGGCAGAGGAAGAACTTTCCCCTCAGGCCATGGGAGAATGGCCTGGCAGCTGCCAACACCTTGGTTCCAGACTTCTGGCCTCCAGAACTGTGAGAGTAAATTCCTGCTGTTTTAAACCCCTCCATTTTGGGTCATTGGTCACAGCAACCACAGGAAACGGAAACTAAGACACAAAATAAGGAGCACAGAGGAATGGGGACAGGAGGCAAATATCTTTTCATGGACTGAAGAAAGGGAGGAAGCCATGGGCTGTGTGGGGAAGAGCGCTCCAGGCAGAGAGAACTATCTCGGACTCCAGAAGACACGCACCCAGCACACACAGACAGATCCAGGAACATACACAAACATACCACATATTGCCCGGCAATACTCAGACACCACCCCCCAGGCAGGGCCACAGAGGGGGGCACCTTGCACATGGATAGACAGAGGGGCCCCACAGAACATCTGCTCCTTTTCTGGGAACATATTCATCCCTTCTTTCCACTGGCGGGAGCGAGGTAGAACTAATATTGATGCCTCTTTGGCGCGGTGGGGGGCTGGGGGTAGCGGGGAGGTGGTGGTGTCCTTTAGCCCGCAGTCCCCTCCCCAAACCCACAAAGCAAGCTGGACGGCGTGTGAGGGAAATACGAGACCTGGACAAGGGTTGGTCTTAAGACTGGAAATCTCCTGCGTGGTCAGAGGGAGGGGCCTGGAGAGGCTCGAGGACCCAGACCGCACCCCCGACGCTGCCCACTCTCCTGCTGGTCCCTCGCTCTGGCTTGTTCCAGGCGCTTAGGGCTACCTCAAGCCGCTGACTCAGTCCTCGGCGTCACCCACAAGGTCCCCCCACCCCGGCCCCCAGCGAAACAGGTCGGGACATGGCCGGACAGGGGCGCAGGTGGTGTCGTGAGGGGAGAAACCAGCTCCCAGCCCCCCTCCTCAAAGCCCGCAGGGCCAGAACAGCCACCAGCACTGCGCGCCAGGAGGGGGTGCGCTGCACGGGGCGCCCCGAACTGCGGGGTCCCACCGCCAGGCAGGGCGCGGCCCCGCGGCCCTCTCCCGGCGCCCCCGGCAGGTTCCCACGATCTGTGCCCCGCGCCCCTGCCGACCGGTCGGGCCGGTTCCAGCCTCCGCCCGGGCCCCGCCCCGCGGCCTGGGTTTCGGGGGAGACGAGGGGAGAGCTGACTTGGGGGTGGGGGAGGGGAGGCGAGGACCTGGAGACAGAGACAGGGCTTAGAAGCCTACTTTGGGGGCAAGACGTGAGAGTCCATTGTGGGGGGGCCATCCCTGAAAGCACACGAGTATTTGGGATGTGTAAGGAGATTGGGGGGTGCGTGGGGAGTGGTTCCCGCAGCCCGGCTCTGGGGACTGAGTCCGCTCCACTCCGGGGAATCCGGGCTCCGGGCGGCCACGCGCGCCGGTGATTCACCTGTCGGGGGGCGGGGCAGCCGCGGGCGCATTCACCTGTCGGCAGTATTCCAGGCGCGGAGCTCCACTGCGCAGGCGCCCGGCCCTACGGCTCCACCTCCAGGTAAATGGCTTCAATTGGGGATGGGAGGGAGAGGAAGGGCCCCACTTTTCCGTTTTCACCTTTGCGACTCCCACCCCGAAAGGCCCGCTCAGCTAGCTAAGCATCCCACCCAGATGAGCTCAAGTGGTTTCCATTCAAAGTGTGTGTACTGGCCCTAACCGGTCTGGCTCTCAGGGGATGGAGCGTCGGCCTGAGGGCTGAAGGGTCCCAGGTTCGGTCTGGTCAAGGGCATGTACCTTGGTTGCAGGCACATCCCCAGTAGGGGGCGTGCAGGAGGCAGCTGGTGGATGTTTCTCTCTCATCGATGTTTCTAACTATCCCTCTCTTCCTCTCTGTAAAAAATCCATAAAATATATATATATATATATTTTAAAGTGTGTGTATAAGTTGAAAGTGGCTCTCCTGGGTACTCCTGGGTCTAAAATCACAGGTTGTTGAATAATTGAATAAATCAATTAGTTAATCGCTACTGGATGAATTGCTCTTACTAAGGACAATATTACAAAAGGAACCAAGCATTTCCCCATAATCTTTAGAGGTTCCCCCCTATGGCACCTACTTCCCGTGTCTCTGCTGTTATTTATAACTAGAGGCCCGATGCTCGAAATTTGTGCAAGGGATTTGGCCCTCACAGCCCCTCCGGCCCTCGCGGCCCCAGCTTGCTTCATCTGGAAGGTGGTCAGGATGAAGGTCGTTCTGCTGTTTGGTCTAATTAGCATATTAGCTCTTTATTATTTAGGATAATAAGCCCTATTGGCCCTCTTCGCTAAAGACAGCCTAGAGAGGACAGCGATGAAGAAGACAAGGAAATCAAAGAGATGAGGCCCAAGGTCAGCAGCCACAGCAACGATGGTATCTGTACCGCTGCAACGCTGCAGCTTCAACTGCCGATGCAGATGCCCAGAAAACCCTAAGCCACAAGATGGCGAAGAGACAAAAGCAGCGGACCTACTGGCTGAGAGGCTGAGAATTCGTTGCTCCAGAGGCTGAACAGGCGGGGCTGAGTAAATACCGGCTTCCCATCTCTACCACCATCTGGTTTAGTCACCCAACAAGAAGTGAATATGAAATTCCAGCATTAAGAAGTGAACATAATATTGGAGCCGAATACCTTCAGTGCTGGTTTTTGCCCAATGAACAGATATACATTTTTTACCTAAAGATTTCTCTTTTTGGTAATGACAAACATGGATTTTTTTTTTAGGTGGGTTTTTTTTTTAAGCCTAGTTTTTCTCAATTCACCTACAAAAGTGTTTAAATTGTTACATTATCTACTTGAATTGTGATTTTTAAGATCCTCATTTTAAATTTGTAAATAAAAGTTTACAACTTTTTAAAAAAGTCAACAAACTGCAAGCACCTGTTAATAAAGCTCTTAAACAATAAAAAAAAAAGCCCTATTTATTGAGCATTTGCTGTATGCCAGGCAGTATGCTGAGTTCATTATATGAAGGATTTATTTAAATCTGTACAATCTGCCAAAACCAGTTTGGCTCAGTGGATAGAGCGTTGGCCTGCAGACTGAAAGGTCCCAGGTTCGATTCCAGTCAAGGGCATGTATCTTGGTTGCGGGCACATTCCCCAGTAGGGGGCATGCAGGAGGTGGCTGGTCGATGTCTCTCTCTCACTTATGTTTCTAACTCTCTATCCCTCTCCCTTCCTCTCTGTAAAAAATCAATAAAATATATTTAAAAATAAATAAATCTGTACAATCAACTCACATAAGGAACTGCTATTGCCCCGATTTGCAGATGCAGCAACTAAGGCTCTTCAAGCTCAAAGATTATGCACAAGGTAACCCTGAGCCCAGAATTTAAACTGTTTGCCTCTGCTTAGCTCTCTCCCAGGCTCTTTCCTTTTTCCCACCAGCTCTCTGCCTTTCCCAAACTCCTGGGCTCCTTCCTGGCCAAAAGCCCCTATTTCACATATGCAGTGAGGTTCAGAGAGGGGAAATGACTAATCCAAAGGTCACACAGCAATAAAGTGGCAGAGCTGGGCTGTATTACAGGCCTCCAGACCCCCTCCCCCCACCTTGAAATCTTGAGATAGGGGAGGTTGCAGATGGTATACCCTCCCAAGCCACTGCTATTGGTCCCTGAAGATTTGTTGATTAAGTTATAACTACCTCCATTAGGGGCTTTACATATGACCTCAGCAGCTGAGAATTCTGAGGTTGGGGATTACTGGGTTCATTTTCCAGAACAGGACACTGAGACTTAGAGTTAAGTTCCAGCCCTGGCTGGTGTGGCTCAGTTGGTTGAGTACCATCTTTGCACCGAAAGGTGTAAGGTTGCCAGTACAATTCCTGGTCAGGGCACATGACCAGGTTGCAGGTTTGATTCCCTGTCCAGGTGCATGTGGGAGGCAACCAATCCATGGTTCTGTCTCATGTCAATGTTGTTGTTTTTTTCTCTCTCTCCCTTTTTCTCTAAAATCAAATAAACATATTTTTAAAAAGAAAGAGAGAGAGAGAGAGTTGAAGTCCCAGCCAGTCTGCAACATGATGTGGGATTTGAAGTCAGGCCAAGCAGATGTCAGAGCTCCTGCTTTTAACCCTGCTGATTCCAGGGGAATCAAGAAGTTGCCCAAGCCACACATGTAGGAAGTAGTAGAGGTGTTCATGGTGGACACAGAAGCGGGGCGGCAAGACAGACTGCCTCCCCACACAGGGCCCACTAATGGCTCTGAGCCAGGCACTCACAGGCAGGCAGCCTCCCGGGAGGACAGCTGGGTGCAGCGACCTCCATTTGAACACGGGCTTCCATCCAGGCAAGGGGGAGCTGTGTGGGGTGAATAGAGGTGGGCAGGTCAGACAGGTGCCCAGGAGCCCCAGCTCAGAGTGACAGCCCCCCTCCTTCCCTTTTCCAGGCAACAGCTGCACAGAGCTGGGGGTGTCTCTGAGGGTGCAGGGAGCCCCTCCATCTAAGGTTCCCACGGCTCCCCACCCTGGCCCCAGCTGTTGGGGCCGCAGCTGTCCCTGCCAGCTTGAGCCCTGGGAACCACAAGACAGGGGCGGACAAGAGGAGGTGCTGACTTGTGCCAGATGTGGGGGCTCAGGAAGTGGCCAAAATGGGGGGTGCAGAGGCGGGAAGTGAGGGTGCAGGGTGTTAAAGGGAGGTCTGAGGCTGTGTGCCCAGATCCTGAGGTAATGGAGCGGGCAGCGGCAGGGAGTCCTGGGCCATGGCTCTCTCTCTTCCAGTGATGTTGGGCGCCTTCTCCATCTGTGCAGCCCTGTGCAGTGGCTCTGGGGAGAGAGGCCAGGGCATGTACCCCAGGCGCAGCCAGCACTGGGTGTTGCAGGGTGTGTTGAAGGGAGGGGCAGCTGGCCCCAGACATGTACTGCCCTGTCCAGCATCCCCAACCCTGAGGGCTGTCCCTCTGGGGTGTGGCACAGTCTAACTGTCCTGCCAGACGAGTCTGGGGCATGGCTGGGTGTGAGCTAGTGGAGAATTGTGTGTGCTGGCAGGTGTGGGGCCAATGTGTTCATGTGGGTGTCACCGAGAGATAGAAAGATGGAGGGAGATAAGAGAAAAACAGAGACAGATATAAAAAAGGAAACTAGGAGCAGGCAGCACAGAGGAGGAGATAGAGAAGTATAGAGACAGAGATAGAAAAGGAGACACGGTAGGAACAGAGTTACATGGGACATGAGCGTGGGCCAATATAGCATACGTCTCCTGAGGAGGAGACAAGCAGGGACAGGACATTGTCACCCCATAGGGGCCGATGCCTGTTTGTGAACTCACACAGGGGGCCATGAGACCCAGCCTGAAGGCCTCTCTCAGCTGTGGGATCTGTGAGCCACGCATGTGTATGTGATGTGCATGGGTGTACAGATGTGTGTGCCATAGGTGTGCAGGCTGGATCTGTTGTGTATTTGGGTATCTGTGTGTGTACATGTGGCTATAAAGAGGTTGGATGTGCCCATCTGCACGTGTGACTGGGCATGCCCTTGGGTCTGTGTCTGTATGTGTGAGTGTGTGAAGACAGCATGTGCAAGACCTTGGGCGGGTGTGCAGACTTTATATGAGCACGTGTGATTATATGCGCACAACAGTGTATGAGCTGTGCGTGCCTGGGTATGTCTTGTGTGAGCTGGGGGATGGGGGTGTCTGGGGGTGCACTCTGTGCGTGCACATCTACCTCTCTATATGTGTGACCCAGGGCTGTGTGCCTGGAGTGTGTGACGGACCATGTGGGTGCTCGCTGGCCTTGCGGGGGCGGTAGCTCTTGCCCGGTCCTGCCCGGTGCGGGCGGGCGGGGGCACGATGGGGGTGTGGGGTGATGTATGGGCTTGGGAGGCCCTCATGCACTCCCACCCCTCCCAGAACCCAGCCCCACAGAGGCGCCCCAGGACCCTCAGCCCGGGCTGCGGGGCCCGCGTCCCTCCTCCGCCCGCCAGGCCTCCCTTGGGGGGGATGCGCCCCCACAGCCCCCGCTCGGCCCCGCCGCCCATCCCGCTTTGTCTGGCAAATAAAGCGCGAGGCCGGCCGGGGGGAGGGGGTGTCTAGACGCCGCGGCCATTGTCCCAAGCGAGGGAGGGGGAAGTGTGGAGGGGGAGGGGCGGGGGCCCGGGCCGCTGGGAGGGGCTCGGGCTGCGAGGTCCGGGCACAGAAACCGAAGAGGAGCACGTGGGCGCCCCCCACCCCCGCCGCCGCCCGCTTTCCCAGGGAGGGGAGCGTCCGGGCCGCCGGATCCGGACGGGTGGGGGCAGGAGCGGGGCCGGGGCCGGGGCCGGGGAAGGGGCGCGGGTGGCGCGGCGGCTCCGGCTCCGGCTCCGGCTCCCGCTCCGGCTCCGGGTTTTGCGGCGCTCCGGCCTGGGAAGTTTCCTCCGAGTTCGGAGCTGCGAGAACTTCGCGCCCCCTCCCCGCCCTCCGACCCCCGCCCCGCGGGTCTGAGAGTTGGGGGTGGGGGTGGGGTGGGGCTTTTGTACGCGGGGTCCCCGCCCTGGGGGCACTTGAGCTCCAGTCGTGACCTTCCCAGGACTCCGGATGGGCGTGGGTGGGGAGGGGGCCCCAGATTCTGGGTACCCCCCCCAATTTTGAGTCCCGGGTCCCCGCATCTCGAGCTCGCCGTCCCGGACTTCTGGGTCTCCACATCCCCAGGCCCGATCGCTCCTGGGCCCCTGGGCGCCTCGCCCCCCAATTCCGAGTCCCTGCCCGGGGCTGGCACGCAGTCCGACTCCTGCGCCCCCGGCCCTGCTCCGCCCGGGCCCCCGCCCCGGTCCTTGGCTCCCGGGGCCCCCGCCAGCCCCAGACCGGGGTCCGTGCCCTGCGCGCTCCTCCCTCCTCCCGCGTCCTCCACCTCAGGTCCCGACCCCTCACCTGCAGCCCCGGGTCCCGCGAGCAGCAGCAATAGGAGCGGCGCCCGCACGGACGGCAGCGGCGACATCGGGCTGCGGCGGCGGACCCGGGTCCCCGGCCCCATGGCGGCCCGCCGCGACCCTCCCTCCGCCCTCCGCCCCGCTCCCCTCGGCTCGGGCGCGTCCCCAGCCAGCCTCGGCGCCGCCAACTTCGCCCAAGTGAGGCTGCCGGCCGCCCCGCCCCCAGCCCGCCGCTCGCTCCGCCCCGCCGCCCCGCGCTCCCGCCCCTCGCCCGCCTCCAGGGTCCCGGCCCACCCTCCGCCCCTCCGCCCCGCGGGCCCGCGGACCCCCAGGATGGGGCCGGCCACGCGGGGAGATGCGGGACCGAGCAACTCGCAGGGCAGACACACCCCGTCGGGGCATTACCTCTGCTCCCAACACACCCAGAGCCGGAGACACACAGGGCCCCCGACACAAACACCCCCCACCCCACCCCCGCCCAGATACCCCGAGGTCTGAGAGGCTCCCGAGCGCACAGCCACCCCCGTGCACGAATGCAGACACAGGCACCGAACTTCACGGGGGGCTTTAAACCTCAAAGACTGGAAAACCTGAAGCTCAGGCCCGGCCAAGCCTTGGGCCTGGGGCCGTTTGCAGCCTCCGACCTCAGACACAAGCTAAGAGGAGTCTCCTGAGTAACGGCGAGATGCACATCCACACTCCTAACGCCCCTCCTCTTCACCACCCCGTGGGAACCCCAGGGGTGACTCGAGTCCCACCCCATACTCCACTCAGCTCTGCCACTCAATTCCATCAACTACTCTTCCAAAATGTCTCCCTGGTGAGAAAGGGGACCCCTGAAAGGCCACCCCAGCCGCCCAGCCTGGAGGAGCTGTCATTCTGTGGAAGAAAGAGTCAGACACAGCTGCACCCCGCACTGGGGACTCGGGACTGGTCAGAGGCAGGGGCAGGATCTGGGGGGATCAAAGAAGGGCTGGTGAGGGTTCTGCCTTATTTCTTCATTCATTCATTCATTCATCAGAGAGGTACAAAGCCCAGCTCTCTGTCTGGCTTTCTTCCAGAGGCCGGGGCACCTTTCACCTCCAGAGAGAACTTCCCAGAGAAGGATCCAAAGGGGCCCAGCCTGCATGAACTGAAGGAAATACGTCCCAGCAGAGGGACAGCCCTACATCCAGAGAAGGGGCAGAGTCCTGAGGGAGAATGGGCAGGCCAGGGGTGGGGCTGGCCTGAGCAGGAGAAAGACGTCAGGCTGGCCCCCTGCTCTCTGGCTTCGTGATGAGGCTGCAGGGAGGAGGAATGGGTGGAGGGTGAGGTGCTCAAGCTGAGGAGCTTGAGGACCACCCAGAAGGCAGCTGAACATCGGGGCTGAGCATTCAGGAGCCCTGACATGGGCACCCCTGAGATCTCTGGGCAATGTTAAGACTTTTTCTTTTCTTTTTTTAAAAATATATTTTATTGATTTTTTTTACAGAGAGGAAGGGAAAGGGATAGAAAGTCAGAAACATCCATGAGAGAGAGACATCGATCAGCCGCCTCCTGCACGCCCCACACTGGAGATGTGCCCGCAAGCAAGGTACATGCCCCAGACCGGAATCGAACCTAGGACCTTTCAGTCCACAGGCCCACACTCTATCCACTGAGCCAAACTGGTCTCGGCTCTTTTCTTTTTTAAAAAAAAAATAATTTGAGAGAGAAAGAAAGGGAGAGATAGATGAGAAACATTCACTAGCCACATCCTGCACATCGAGTAAGCCTTCCACCTGGGCATGTGTCCTGAATCAAACCGATGACCACGCGGTGCCTGGGACTATATTCAACCAACTGAGCCAGGGCTAAAACTTTTTCTTTTAAAAGCACAATAATACAATTTCCATATGCCCTTGGTCCTTACTTACCCACACTTTGCCACATTTGCTTTATAATTAATATATACTCCCTAAGAACAAGGGCACTCTCTTATCTAAACACAGCACAGTTTCCCCCTCAGTCCATATCCAAAGTTTTCTGTTGCCCCAACAATATCTCTGTAGCATGTTTCTTTGCTGGTCCAGGATCAAATCTCTGATGATGTGTCGCATTTAATTGTTATGTTTATTTTCTTTTTCTTTTTACTGATTTTAGAGAGGAAGGGAGAGGAAAAGAGATAGAAACATCAATAATGAAAGAATCACTGATCAGCTGTCTTCTGCCTACCTCCTACTGGGGATCCAGCCCACAACCCAGGATTCCTTGACCGGAAATCCAACAGTGACCTCCTGGTTCATAGGTCAACATTCAACCAGAGCCACACTAGCCAGGTTGTTTCTTGTTGTCCTTTAATCTGGATCGGCTCCTCAGCCTTTCTGTGTCTTGCACAACTTTGACATTTCCGGAGAGTCGAGGTCAGTTGTTTCACAGATTCACTAGGCCTTCTGGTTCCCCTTGACCAGGTTCAGGTTGTGAGTCTGGCAGCAGGGCTGATCCGCCCCAGTGCATCAGTGCATCGAATCAGGAGGCACCTGACATGAGTTCCCAGCATTTCTGGGGTTCAACTTTGATCACTTGAGTGAAGTTGATCAAATTTCCCTATTGTAAAGTATCATTTTCCTCTTACCCCCCTCCCCTATAATAAATAAATGTCAATATCAGATGGGGAAATACTTTGAGACTGTGTGAATATCCTGTGCCCATCAAACTTTCATTCACTGTTTTTGGCAGTTGTTAATAATTTCCTCTGGTGAAGCAAAATTTGCATAACATAAAACTAACCACTTATCTTTTTATTAATTTTTTTCAAATATATCTTTATTCATTTCAGAGAGAAAGAAAGAAAGAGACAAACATTAATGATGAGAGAATAAGTGATTGGCTGCCTCCTGCACGCCCCCCACTGGGGATGATGCCCACAACCTGGGCATGTGCCCTGACTGGGAATTAAACCGTGACCTCCTCATGACCCAGGCCAGTCAACAACAGTTTCCTTTTTGAAGTGTAGAGTTCAGTGGCTTTCAGTGCAACCATCACCTCTATCTTGTTCCAGAACTTTTCATCACCCCTAAAGGAGACCCCATATCTATTGGCCGTTGCTCCCCATTTCTCCTCCCCCAGCCTCTGGCAACTACTCATCTGCTTTCTGTCCCTATGAAGTTGCCTGTTCTGGACATTTCATGTAATGGAATCATATACCATGTGGCCTTCGTGTCTGGCTTCTTTCACTCAGCATGAAGTTTTTGAGGTTCCTCCACACTGAGTGTGTGTCAGTGCTTCCGTCCCTCTTATAGCTGACCCATGTTACACTAAAGGGCCGCACCATGTATTGCTGACTCATTTATCCACTAATAACTTGGTGGTTTTTAAATACAGGAAGAGGAAGATGTGAAGAAGGCCGAGAAGTACCATTAGACAGAAAGGAGAAGCAGGAAAAGCCAAGGGTGAAAGTTGAATGACTGGCCAGAGCCCGGCCTCCGAGGGGGCCCACAGCCCCATTTATATGAGGGGGGTATGTACCATCTTACGGTGACTTGCTGAGGCTTCGAGAGAAAGAGCTGAGATTGGAACACAAGTCTGAGTGACTCCAGGCCACATGGAGAGTGAGGGGTTGGGAAGAGAAGAAGGGGCACAGTGCGACTCACAAGGAGTGTGCTGAGTCAACAGGCCCGTGGGCCAGGCCCAGCTGGAGTCCTCCCCATGCCTATCACCCAGGAGAACACCCAAGCCCGCACCCCGTGGATGGGCCTGACCTCGGGCCCGTCCTGCCCCGCTTATCACCACACTGAGCCAAACTTCACCCCTACCCAGCCGGACTTGTACTCTCCGGGCCTTTGCCCTCTGCCACCACAGGGGCCTAGACTACTCTCTTCGGTACCATTTTTGAGGTGTGGGGTCCAGAAAAGAACCTGGGGCAAAGGTAGGGGCTTTAAAGGTGGGGGGCCAATCCTCCCCTGACCCATCTGAGAAAGGGTTTTCTGCTGGAATGAATATTCTATGAGATGCTGAGCTCCCCATATCAAGGATCAACCCATGGACTAGACACACATTTTGCTAGGCAGGAAGTCCAGTGTCTACTACTCTGCTGATACAGCAGCCCCTGGTCTGTGGCAAACAGAGAGGAGAGGGAGCAGTAATGATGAAAACAGGCTAAGGATGGCATGAGGAGAGCGGGGACAAAAGGAAGACACATTTACAGAGCTCCTACTATGTGCCAATCCCTTTCTGAAGGCCCCATGTCTTCAAAGGAACCCACTCAACAAGGAGAAAGTGGGGTCCTGGCTTCAGAGTCCTTCTGCTGTCCTCCAGCCACATGGCAGGACCAGCCCCAAGGTGTCCTGATCCCTGGGGAACAGGACAGTTGAAGAGACAATTCCCATGGCCTTTCAGGGGGCAGCCACACAGTTCCCAAATGGTGGGGGCAGGGGATGCTTGAACCCTCCCCCTGGCCCTGCTGGCTGCCTTGGCTGGGGACTGCATTTCTCCTCAATGAGTCAGTCCCCAGGGGATTGGGGACCTGGGGCCAGACCAATACACAGCTGCTGGGCTCAGGCCTGCTGACCAGGAACCTGAGAACATGCCCTTGGCTTCTCTGCTGGGACCACAGTCCCGCCCTCTGCGTGGAAGCTAAGCTGGGGCCAGGCCTTGCTGCCCAGGCAGTGAGCTGTGCCAGACCCAGCAGTAGTGAGGGTGGGTTCTTGGCAAGAGTGGGATGGCTGGGCCCCAGGGGCTGGGGGTTGCAGATCCAGCCGGGTCTCCTGACCACTGCCTTCCTCTCCTGCTCAAACCCCCCAAAGCTCCCCACTGCCCAGAGCAACACCCTTCCCACCTTCCCAGCTTCACTTTTCTGTCTTCCAGCCTTTTTTATCTTTGCACAGGTTGTGCCCACTGCACATGCTCCCTTCTCATATACCTTTCACCTGACAGCTCACTCTGACGCTCCAGCTCTTCCTCCTTCAGTTATTCAACAAACATTGACTGCATCCCTACTTGGAGCGAGGCCCTATTACATGTAGGTAGAGAGGACCAATGAGGAGCAAGCTTCTTCTACAAGAAACAAGACTGCCAACAGCCAGGCTGGTGGTGCTCAGTGGTTGAGTACTGACCAATGAACCAGAAGGCCAGGGTCAGGGCACATGCTCCGATTGCAGGGGAATGCAGGCTCAATCCACAGTGGGGGGCGTGCGGAAGGCAGCCAGTCAATGATTCTCTTCCATCATTGATATTTCTATGCCTCTCTCCTCCCTTCCTCTCTCTGAAATCAATAAAAATGTGGCTTTTTGTTTGTCTCTTTGTTTTTTTAAAAAGACCGCAAACAAATAAAAACCATGAGGGAGGAAGAGATTTCGGTGCTGGGGACGAGTCTGTCCTTGCTGATGAGTGAATATGAGAACTGAGAGCTGCAGGAGAAAAAGCCAGCGAGGCAAACAGCTAAAGGAAGGGTGTTCCAGGCAGAGAGAACAAGATGGCCAAGGCCAGAGGAGGAGGAAAGGCCAGGTGGATGAGAGGAACATCGAGGAGGCCAGCGTGCTGGGTACAGAGAGAGCAAGCGGGGAGGAGGCCAAGAATAGGGGTCAAGTGCCACGGGGCTGAAAGGTCCGGGGTCCTGTCCCAAGCACAGTGGCTGCCCCTGGAGGGTTTAGACAAGCGAAGCTGATCTGGGGGGTGGGAAAAAAAACCCTGGATGCCCTGCTCACTCTTCTCCCAGGGAGCCTTCCTGCAGCTCCACAGCTCCACGCCCCCTCCCCCACCCCACCCCCCATCGCTTCCATCCAGCTCCCACCCTGCGTGTGATCCTGCCTGGCTCCCACGTGAGGTGCTGGGCTCTGTGGGCATCTGTCTGGCTCACTGATGAATTTCCAACATCCAGCATGGAGCCGGGTACACAACAGGTGAAAAAACTTGTCTGTTGACAAAGGAATGGGCTCCGTATATCTTGGAGCAAAGCAGGACCCAGGGGCTGGAACCCGCCACTAAGCCCAGTGTCAGCTTGGTTGCGATCGATCCCTGTCTACACGAAATCAGGACCAAGTCAGAAGAAGGGCGGGAGGCCTGGGACTTCCTGGAGGAGGGGGGGAGGAGTGAGCTGCGGGTGGAAGAAAGGAGAGCTAGGAGAAGGGAATGCACTCCCGTCGGAGCACCGCCTGGCTCTGCAGCCCTGGGCACGAAAAGGGCAGGGCACTCCCCACCCCTCTGGGGGCTGTGGCTTCCTCGCCTTGGGACCCTCCACTGGGTGGGACGCCAGTGGATGTCTCGGCCTCCTGGGCCCTGGGCTCAGACCACCCAACCTTCCCTGGCCATGGCCTCATCGGGACCTCCTCCCCTCCTGCTGCTCTCTGAAGCATGAGGACCTGATGCCCTCTCTCTACCTGTCTGCCTGGCCTGCCTGGCTCCTGCGGCTTACCTTCCTCCCCACGGTGTGTGGCTTGTCCTCCCCACCTTCCCTCTTGCTTCAGGGAAGGGGAGCACCTCCCCAAAGCCCCTCGTCTCTCAGGACTTTTCATTCCCTCCTCCCTTGGCCGGAGGTTGAGGTTTCTTCTGTGAAAAAAATTAAATCCATAGCGAATGCGCATCTCACGCCCCACACCCGGCCTCCAAGCTCCCGTCTGGGTCCCCGCGGCCTCATCTCCACCCCCACCCCCCCTTTCCCTCCACGCTACGCCCAGCGTCTGACCTCTCCCGGCGGCATCGCGGGCGGCCTTGTCCTCTGGCTTCCAGGTTTGGCCAAGAGGAGGTACAGGCAGAAGAAGCCAGAGGAAGATGGGGTATTAGTTCCCCCGCCTCCCCCTCTGTAAGGTCACTCAGGTGCCTGTGTCCTTTGATCAAAGGCCTGTCCACGCCTCTCTCTCGAGGGGTTCTGTTAGCCTCCTTTCTCCCTCGCGCCCAGCCAGGGAGACCTGGAGCAGCTTGGCTCTCGTCCCATTGGTTTCCCCAGGCCTGCCGGTATGTAATGGTCCCGGGAGCACACCCTACTCAAGTCACCCTATTTGAATGTGCCAGTTGTTTCCTCCAGGCTCCCCCTGGGGGTCCCCCGCTCTCTGCCTGGTCCTCCCGGCTTCACTGCACTCCGAGCCCTCCGCCCGCAGCTCCCACTCCAAGGTTTCCTCCCTCAGATTTACGTGGCTCAGTCCTCGGGTCTCCCCGCGCCCCCGACACCAGGAGCGTGCCCCTCCTCCCCTGCTCCCTTCCTCCCCTCCTCCCCTCCTCCCCCGCGGTGACCCCCAGCGCCTGCTTGCCCCTTCC
Source organism: Lasiurus borealis (assembly GCA_004026805.1). NCBI lineage: Eukaryota > Metazoa > Chordata > Mammalia > Chiroptera > Vespertilionidae > Lasiurus > Lasiurus borealis. The sequence continues at coordinate 62,420 of PVJN01008829.1, forward strand.
TCTGCGGCCTCTCTCCTGGGCCTGCCCCTTAGGTGTCGGGGCACCCGGGCTCTGGACTGCAGTCTTGTTCTCCCCTCTGTTCTGGGGAGACGTCACCCCCTCTCCCAGTGTCAGGCCTCCGTCCCGCTGGTCTCTGTGTCTTTGACCCCTTAGACGTGTCTAGGTCCCTGCCCCAGGGCTCCAGCCCCCAAGGAATGTTTAGACGCACAGGTCTGTCGGGACCCGTTCCTGCCCGCATCGCGCTGGGGACCCACTGACTGTCTCCCATCCCGAGCCTCCCTCGTGGCCGCACGGAAGCGCTAAATCGCCGGGGCACGGGGCACCCCCTGCAGGGCCAGCGCCCCTCCTCCGGGAAGCCTTCCCTCTCCTCCTGCAGGGGAGGTGCGGCTCCCGGCTCCTCAGCCGCTGCGGCCCGACGCCCCGGGGCTGAGAGCGGCGGGGCCTGGCTCCTCCCGCCCGCCCAGCCGCGGGCCGGCCGCCAGCGCGCGGGGGCTCAGCGGAGAGGGGAGCACGGGCGGCGCCAGACGGAGGGTCTGCAGCCCGCGCTCCGAGCGGGAGGCGGGGGGCCGAGCTCGGGAGGCCCCGGCCCGACGCCGCCCTCCAGGCCCCCCCCCCCCGAGCCCCCCGAGCCTCTCGGCCAGAAGACGCGCCCCGACTGGCTGGAGCTGGGGGGCGGGCTCCGGCCGAGCCGCCGGCCGCCACTGGCTCGTGGTGCGGCCTCGGCCCAATCCCCGCGGCCGCGGGCCCCCTCCGCCCCCGCTTTTCCCTGCAGCCGCGGAGGCGGCGGGCTGCGCCTTCCCGTTACCCTGGCAACCGTCAGCGGACACTGTTGCTCCGGCAACTGTCGGAGGCCTCCAGTCAGCCTTC
>PVJN01008830.1:0-63390 GCA_004026805.1 Lasiurus borealis
GGGATAAAGTGTAGCATTAAGAGTGTAACGAGTAGGTAAATACACTTTATAAAACCAGTTTATTCCTTTACATTCTCTTTTATTATGTTTTTATACAATATTTGTCATTTATAAATACATTTTTCTTATTCAAAAACACGTAACAAGAACAACTGGGGTGGCATTTTGGGGGCTGGAATGGATTAATGGCATTTCAATTGATTTCAATGGGGAAATTTGCTTTGAGATATGAGCAACTTGATATACGAGCAAGGTTACAGAATGAATTAAACTCGTATCTCGAGGTACCACTGTATGTCCAACTTCTTCATGATGTTCAAAAACAATTCAATTAAAGAAAACACAGTCCCGTTAACAAAAGTTGCTAAAGCAAGTGGACATAAAAATAATAGACATAAAAATAATTCTCGACTTAATTCTCACACCTTATACAAAAAATTAACTCGAAATAGATCATAACCTAATTCTTTTACAAAATGCTTAGATACTGAGGAGAAAATCTTCAGAATTCAGAACTAGGCAGAGTCCTTAGACTTGACAACAAATGTGTGATTCACAAAAGAGAAAATTCATAAATTAGACTTCATCAAAATGAAGACCTTTTGCTTCATGAAAGTCCCTGCTAAGCTATAGAGTGGGAAGAAATATTTGCAAACTTCATATCTGAAAATAGGCTGAAATATATCTGAAAATAGCTGAAATGTATAAAACAACCTCTCTGAACTCAACAGTAAGAAAAAAATTCCTATTAGAAAATGGGCAAGAGACATGTCACAGATGAGGATTATAGATAGTAACTCAGCACATGCAAGATGTACAGTATCGCTAACCATCAGGGAAATGCAAATTAAAGCCATAATGAGATATCATTATAGGCTCATCAGAATGGCTAAAACAAAAAAAATAGAACTGAAAATTCTAAATACTTGATGTGAATATTCCTCTGAAAAGACATAGAGCTTAACTTCCAACCCTGTAGCTATGGACTGTGCTAAGGACTAGCTTCTGAAAAGTCAAGTGAGGAGGGGGAGGGAAGAAGTAACTTGACAGTGGAGAAATCTGGCAAATTCCTTGTCACCCAGTAGCCAGGGTTAACATAATCAGTCTTGCTGAATGCATGTGCCTTTGATGGGATGTGGTACAGATGAGACTTCCCTCAGTGGTAATCCTCCCAAGTTCCATTACCCCAGTCTGACCATGAGAACATCACAACAAACCCAAATTGAAGCACATTTTATAAAATACCTGGCCAGTGTGCCTCAAATCTCCCACTGTCACCAAAAACAAGGAAAATCTGAGAAACTGTTACAGATGAGACCAGGCTAAGGAGATAAGACAAATCAAAGGAACATAGTGCCCTGGATGAGATCCTCCAACTATTGAGATCTGAATAAACTGGAGTTTAGCTAAAATAATGTCAGTGTTGGTTCTCAGTTGTGACAAAGGTACCACACAAATATAATATGCTACCGACAGGGGGAACTGAGTAAGGAACCCCATTTCTCAGTCATTTCTTGATTTCTTTCATAGAAGTCTCTGTACTCTTCCTGCAACTTTTCTATCTAAACCTATTCTAAAATGTAGTATCAAATGCTAGCAAAAATGCAGAGAAACTGGATCCCTGGTACATTGCTGGAGGGAATGTAAAATGGTACAGTCACATTGGAAGACAGTTTGGCAGTTTATTTTATAAATTAGATAGGCAACTGCTATATGACCCAGCAACTGCACTCCTGGGCTTTTATCCCAGAGGAATGAGAACTTAAGTTCACACAGAACACTGTACAAGAATGTTTATAGTGACTTTATCTGTAATGACCCCCAACTGGCAACAATCCAGATGTCGTCCATTGTGGAAATGGTTAAACACCGTGGCACACTCATACCATGGAGTATCACTCAGCAGTAAGAAGGAAGAGACTACCGTGCATGTAACAACCTTAGACTAATCTCCAGAGATTACATTAAGTGGGGAACAAAGGCCAATCCCAAAGGTTGCATACTGTATGACTCCATTTATAATAACATTTTTGAAATGATAAAATTATAGAAATTGAGACTAGATTAGTCATTGCCAGGGATCAACAACAGGTGGATGAGGAAGGGAAATGGATGTGGCTATAAAAGAGCAACTTGCAAAATCCCTCTGATAGTGGAAATGATCTGTATTTTTACTGTCATTGTCAATGTATTGGTTATGATATTGTTCAGTGTCATTTATAGGTTCTACAATTTTAAGTGAAATGTTATATATCAAAATCAATTTTACCTTGGGATAATTGACATAAACAAGAATTAAATTCCTAAGGCATCTCTTCAATGTTATAATAAAACGACATTGAACTAAATGACATTATTCAAGGACTTTTGGTTCTACAATGTTGAAAGACATCACCACAAGGGGCTACTCAATAAAAGATACATAGGATCTCTCTGTATTATTTCTTACAACTATTTGTGAATATATAATCATCTCCAAACTTCAACTTAAAAAAAAGTGTGATGTGCCTGGCTGGCATGGTTTGGTGGCTAAGTGTCAACCTATGAACTAGGAGGTCATGGTTCAATTCCTGGTCAGGGCACATGTCCGGGTTGTGGGCTCGATCCCCAGTGTAGGGTGTGCAGGAGGCAGCCAATCAATGATTCTCTCTCATCATTGATGTTTCTCTCTCTCTCTCTCTCTCTCTCTCTCTCTCTCTCTCTGTCTCTTCTCTCTAAAATCAATAAAAAAAATATTTTTTAAAGGTGAGATGAACCAAACCAAGGCACTTTCAAAATCATGCCATGTACTACAAAGAAGGTCTCTCAGTATTCACAGGGGTCACAGAAGTCTAAATATCTGTAGCTGCTCAAACCCTCTCCCTGCAAACATGGAAACTAAAACATTAGATTAGAAACACCTGGAAACATTCACAGGGACAAAAATTGATGACACTAGAAAGAAACAAGAAGGAAAAGAGGGGATGAAAAAATGAAGGGAGTGACACTGAGGCACCTATCCTTGGCCTCTTAGAGGCAAAGGCTCTGGGAAACTGGTACCTTATTCTGGAAACTGCTATTGCTTAAAAGTTTTAAAATCTTGTCTAAATACATCCTGCAATCTATAGTGTGTAAAAAGCTACACTTTGCAAGTCTTCTGCCACCTCAAGTGGGTTCTATTTTTCTGAAACCAGTAAAAACAATGAGAAGAGTTATGTTTATTTGATGAGCACAGCGGGGGTGGGGTACAGCAAGAACCAGGTTTAAGTGCACTTTCTGCCACTTGGTGACTATGTAGCCTCAGGCATGTAACTTAATCTTTATTAATGTTAGTATCATAATCTGTAGAATAGAGCTAATTATGCCCATCTCCCAAGACTTTCGTAGGATTAAATGTGGTGATGGGTGTGAAGCTTCTAGTCCTGTGCCTGGCCCAGAATCAAGGCTCTTATTTAAACAGCATTTAGAAATGGCTGAAGGATACAACTTGATTTTCTTGTTAGACTCCTAAATGAACTCAGAGGGCCATCCAAAGAAGAGTTCAAAAATGTGCTGAGTTGCATCAATCAACCCCTTTGGAATAGGTTGCTAGTCTCTTAAGTTGTGTGAAGAACAAGTCACATTATGTTTAAGAAGTTCTGACATGTTTGTTATAAAACCAATTTTATTTCCTTAAGAGTCATATCCGGCAGTGATGTGGCATCACTTTTTAAAGAGGTGGTCAGTATTTTCTCCCTTATCAGACCGAATACTTTTAAGATGACACTCATGATTTACTTTATTAAAATTTATACTGTGGCCTCAAGAGATTTTGTTAAAACTATAGAGATGCCTTTCTGACATATTCCCATACAAACTAGTTTAACTATGTGTTCTTTTTTAAAAAGCTTTGCCTTAAAGATATCACAGTTTAAACATTAAAAAGAATAATGACTGCAATGGATCAAAACACATCAAATATATAAAAACCTGTGAGTTCAGAGAACACACTTGCAAGGCATAGATCAGACAAAGAATTCATAACCAGAAATACAACACTAATGATGAGATATACTGTGTAATAAAAAATGAGCATAAGATTTGAACAGGCTCTTTACAAAAGATGTGGACATGTCCAATAAGTCTAAAAAGATTGCCAAAACATCCTTTATCATCAGGAAGAGATGAGGTAAAAACCTCAATGAGATACAATTTGATAAACATAGACAGACAAAACCAAGTATTGACTAAGATGTGGGACAACTGGAACTCTTATACAGTGGTGGTAGGAATGCATGAGTAAGTACAACCACTTCGAAAAACAGTTTGGCAATTTCTTACAAAGTTAAATATTCACCAACCATACAACTCAGCAATTCTACTCTTAAATATTTCCTCAAGAAAAGTAAAAGCATTTTTTCAACAAAGAGACTAATATACAAATGTTTATAAGAGTTTTACCTGTAATAGCAAAAAAAAAAAAAGAAACAAACAAAACTGAACACACCCAAATGCTTATCAATAGATGAATAGATTTAAAAATTATGGTATATTCATAAAATGGAATGCTACTCAATAATAAAAATAAACTATTGATATAAGTAACAACATGAGTGATATAAAAATATTATGCTGTGTGAAAGAAGCTAGAAAGAAAGAATATAGCATAATTACATTTACATTGAACAAGCAAGACAAAATAATAGTGAAAAAAAGATCTGTGGTTGCCTGGACATGGAAATAGAGGGGACAGCTGATTACAAAGGAGTGTGAGAAAACTTTAGAGGAAATAGAAATGTTCCATATCTTTTTAAAAAATATTCTATTGATTTTTTTTTTTTAGAGAGAGAGGAAGAAAGTGATAGAAACATCAATGTGACAGTGGAACATGGATTGGCTGCCTCCTGCACACCCTCCACCAGGGATCTAATCTACAACAGGGGCATGTGCCCTGACCAAGAATCGAACTAGTGATCTCTTGGTGCATGGGACAATGCCCAACCAACTGAACCACACTGGCCAGGGCAAAAAATAGCATTTTATAATATCTAATGAACTAATGGCTACCAATGGATAGTGGAAACCATTAAGTAAAAGACTTATAAAAAATGTCATAATGGCCAAGACCGGTTTGGCTCAGTGGATAGAGTGTAGGCTTGTGGACTGAAAGGTCCCAGGTTCAATTCCGGTTGGGGGCATGTACCTTGCTTGCGGGCACATCTCCACTGTGGGGCGTGCAGGAGGCGGCTGATCAATGTCTCTCTCTCATCTATGTTTCTGACTTTCTATCTCTCTCCTTTCCTCTCTGTAAAAAATCAATAAAAAATATATTTTAAAAAATGTCATAATGGATCAAATTTATCAAACTTCACATCGCTAAGAATGGAAAACCAGTTATGATATGCTTCCTGATGCAATGCAATATAAACTTGAATCTATTTGGAATCCTACCTCTACAAACTTACTGCAAATAAAAAGAAATAACGTTAAACATCAGCATGAGAAAAGAATCAGACAAATACAAAGTCATAGAAATTTAAAAAGACATATTATTTATTTATTTTTATTTGTTGAAATATATATGAAGTATTTTGGGGAGAAATTGCATGATATCTGAAATTTGTTTTAAAGTTTTCTAGTAAAACAAAAAAAACAATATTATAAATTTAAAAAATAACTTAAAACTATGATTGGTACTTGGGGATTCTCTATATTATTCTCTTTTATGTACACTCAAATATTTCAATAATAAAAAGTGAAGGAAAAAGTATGGCTTTCTGAGAAAATTTTTAGTTATCTGAGAAATAAAATTAATTGGTTGATGATACCAAACAAAATACGTATCCCCAAGTTGTTTCTCTTTTCAGTCTAATTTTATTTTAGTCAAGGTGATATGTGTACATGGTTTAAATATCAGTTTTAAAAAACTTACCCTGTTCTTTTCCTGAGTTTTCAGCTTTAGACATTGCTTACTAATCTTGCAACATCTTTGTCTGTGGGTCTTCATCTTGGGCCAGTTAATTTCCCAAAAGAGAAATCTTTCTCTATGATCCTCTGCTAGAGTTGGTGGTAAAGGTGGGAAAGAAGCAGTTACCTGGTTGCCAAGGTGGGGAAAGAATTCTATAATCTGTTAACAACCCCTGGTTATGTCCCCACCTATAAAGATACTTGGTGCCACCAACTCCCAGGTTTTACTGGACAGGTTTTTTTGGTAGTCCTTCTATCATAGGCATCTCTGGATTTCTCTGCTCTGCTAAGCCAGTTTCCATTCACACATCGATTTTCCATTGACCACACTCATCATTTACTCATTCAACAAATAACTTATTGAGTACTTGCAATGTGATAGTTTTCTAGGTGCTTAGAATATATCAGTGAACGAAACAAGCATCAGGCTTAATAAGAATGCTATGTCTGGTATTAAAGCAGGAAAAGGTAATCAAGTATGGGAGAATGTCAAGTTGTGATTTTAAATAGGATGAAAGAGTGGGGTGTATTTAAAAGGTGACATGAGGAAAGGGATGGAGTTAGCCATGTGGCTATATCTAGGGACAACACCATTTAATTGATGACTTTTGTCTGTGTGGGCTCCTCTTTTTGTCCTTGTAGGCTATATCCTCGGACTTAGTTCTGTCATGTTAGTGAGGTTCAAGAAGAGAAAAAGCATACATGTTGATATGCTCAATCCAACGCACTTAATGAGAACTGATTCTTACCTACCCCACCTTCACATCCTAGTATGCTTCCTATCTTTCCTAAATTGACTAGCACCAGAAGTCAATGATTAATATGTTTATTGTTACATTAAATTAATAAATCATTAAAACTATATCATTAACAAGTCATTAGATTTTAGCAACCCTCTATCAGAAATGGACAGATCCAGAAGACAGAAAATCAGCAAGAACATATTGAGCTCAACACCACCATCAACAACTGGATATAATGAACATCTAGATTCTATTTCATCCAACAATTACCAAGAACACGTTTTTCTCAAGCTCACATGGAACATTCACCAAGATAAAATACATTCTCTTTTTTTTTGTTGTTGTTACTTCTCACCAAGGATATTTTTTTCCTTTGATTTTTAGAGAATGGAAGGGAGGGAGGAAGAAAAGAGAGAAAGAGAGAGACAGAAAGACATTGATTGGTTGTCTCCCACACATGCTCTTATCAGGGGTAGGGATTGAACCTGTAACCCAGGTATGTGCCCTTGACCAGGAATCGAACCTGAAACCCTTTGGTGTGCAGTCTGACAACCTAACCACTGAGCATCACTGGCCAGGGCAAGATAGAACACATTCTTGGCTATAAAACACACCTTAACAAATGTAAAATAATAGAAATCACGCAATGTATATTCTCAGACCACAGTGAAATTAAACAAGAAATTAATAGCAGGGGAGAATCCAAGATGGCAATATAGGTAAACACCTACACTACTGCCTCGCACAACAATTTCAAAACTACAACTAAAAGACAGAACAGACATCATTCAGAACCACAGGAAAGCTGACTGAGTGGAAATTCTACAACTAGAAAGAAAGAGAGGGGCTCACAGAGACCCAGAGGAGCTGCAAAAAGCTGAGGTACGGAGATGCACGTGGATAGAGCGGGTGCGTGGAGAGAGCAGGTGCCAGAGTACTTGGCTGGCTTTCTCTGGCGGGAGCGAGACGAGACTCTCAACCCCTTATCATGTGACACTGAACCCCAGATCCAGCCGAAACTCATACTAGGGAGGTTTGGACTGTGAAAAGGGAGAAGTGCACAGAAATTTAGAGGAGTTGCAGGAGATCAGAAGTCTGGTGGCATGCACGGCACTGCATGCAGAGGACCGACTGCTGATTGTGCTGCTGGCTTTTGAGAGTGGGCGGGAGACAGACCCTCCCAACTACATCACTTCTAACTCCACTAAGCCCCTGTTTCTGGAGAAACTCTGGGGACCCGGATTCGTGTGGTTCTGGACCGCAGGGGAGCCGGAGGAGCAGTAGTCTAGAGGCACTGTGAGAGAGTGTGCGCACGTGTGCTAGTGCGCACACAGGGACCGATCCAGCGATTACCCAGTCACGTGAGACTCAGGGGCCATGGAGGGTGGGGCCGACTGGAAGGCAAGGTGGTCCCTTAAGCCCTGAGACTCCACCCATCCCAAGCTCAACAGAGAGGCTTTTGCGGTTTTGCAAGTCTGATATCATAAGGCTGAATACAACACAGAAGTTCTCCTGGCATGGTGAAAATGCCAAGACAAGGGAAGGGAGCACAAACAAAAGAAATAGAGGAAAACAAACGACTGGATATAGAGTTCAAAACCACACTTATAAGGTTTTTCAAGAATATCCTAGAAAAGTTGGATAAAATTAGCGAGAGCCAAGAGGAGATGAAAAAGATCCAACTAGAGATTAAAAAAAAGACCAACTAGAATTTAAACATACAATGACTAAAATAAAAAATATTAATCAAAGACCTAATAGCAGACTAAAGGAAGACAAGAATCAAGTCAAAAATTGGAAATACAAAGAATCAGAAAACACTAAACTGGAAAAGCAAGAAGAGAAAAGAATCCAAAAATGTGAAGATAATGTAAGGAGCCTCTGGGACAGCCTCAAGCATACCAACATCAGAATTGTGGGCGTGCCAGAGGAAGAGAAAGAGTAAGATACTGAAAACCTATTTAAAGAAATAATGACTGAAAACTTCCCACATCGGGTAAAAGAAATAGATTTACAAGTCCAGTAAGCACACAGAACCCCATATAAAAGGAATCCAAAGAGGACTACACCAAGACACATCATCATTAAAATACCAAGAGCAAAAGACAAAGAGAAAATATTAAAAGCAGCAAGAGAAAAACAGTGCATTACCTATAAGGGAGCACCCATACAACTGTCAGCTGATTTCTCAACAGAAATGATGCAGGCCAGCCGGGAGTGGTAAGAATTATTGAATGTGATGACTAGCAAGAACCTACAACCAAGAATACTCTATCCAGCAAAGCTATCATTCAGAATTAAAGGGCAGATAAAGAGCTTCACAGATAAGAAAAAGCTAAAGGAGTTCATCAACTCCAAACCAGTATTATATGAAATGCTGAAAGGTACTCTTTTAGAAGAGGAAGAACAAAAAGGTAAAAGATAAAAAATTATGAACAACAAATACATATCTATCAACAAGTGAATCTAAAAATTAAGTGAATTAAAAATTTGATCAACAGAATAAACTGGTGAATATAATAGAATCAGGAGCACAGAAAGGGAGTGGACTGATAATTCTCAGGGGGAATGGAGTGAGGGGTGTACAGGGAAAGACTGGACAAAAATCATACACCTATGGATGAGGTCAATGGGAGGGAGGTAAGGGTAGAAGGAAGAGTGGGAGCCAGGTGGAGGGGAGCTATGGAGGGGAAAAAATGAGAAACAAATGTAATAATCTGAATAATAAAGATTTAATTAAAAAATAATAAAAGTAAAAAAAAGAAATTAATAGCAGATAGGTGGAAAATTCTCAAGTACATGGAGATTAAACAATACATTTTAAAATAATACAAGTGTCAAATAAAAAAATAAGAGTACGTTAAAAATGTTTGAATTAAGTGAAAATTAAAATCCAACTTATCAAAATTTGTGGGATGCTGAGAAGACAGTATTTAGAGTAACATTTATACCACTGGATGCATATATTAGAAAAGAAGAAAAATATAAAAGTAATAATCTAAGCTTCCACCTTAGGAAACTAGAAAAAGAAGAGGAAATTAAACTCAAAGTGAGCAAAATAAAAGAAATAACAAAAATTAGAGCAGATATCAAGCATACTGAAAACAAGGACTCAATAGAGAAAATTAACAAAACCAAATTCTGGTTCTTTGAAAAGATCAGTAAAATCAATTAGCCTGGCTAACTAAAAAAAATAGTAAGAGGATTCAAATTACTGATATCAGAAATAAAAAAGGAGACATCATTATAGTTCCCATGAACATTCAAAGTATAAGAAATATTATGAATAATTCTATTTCACAAAATTTGCTAACTTAGATAAAATGCACCAATTCCTCCAAAGACACAACCTACCAAAACACACACAAAGAAGAACACTCTGAATAGGTTTATGTTTATTAAAAAATTGAATCAATAATTAATAACCATTTGAAATTGAAAATATTAGGCCCAGTGGATTAACTGCCTCGCTGGTGTGGCTCAGTGGTTGAGCACTGACCTATGAACCTGGAGGTCACTGGTTCAATTCCTGGTCAGGTCACATGCCCAGACTGGGGGCTCAATCCCCAGTAGAGAGCATGCAGGAGGCTGTCAATCAATGATTCTCTCTTATCATTGATATTTCTATCTCTTTCCCTCTCTCCCTTTCTCTCTCTCTCAAGTCAATAAAAACATATTAAACAAAAATTCATGTCCACTGGAATGTTACAATGTGATCTCATTGGGAGAGAGCATCTTTGCAGATGTATTTACCTAAGACACTTGAGATGAAATCATCCTGGATTTAAGGGCCCTAAATCTAAGAACTGGTGCTTTTATACAAAAAGAAAAGGACAAAGAGACATACAGAGAAAAAAAGTGGTGACATGAAGATGGAGGCAGAGATCAAAGTGATGCCAGGAAACACCAAGCATTGCCAGCACCCACCAGAAGATCAGAGGAGATATGGGGTGTATGGAACTTCCTGAAAGCCTTCAGAAGAAACCCTTCCTGCCAATACCTTGATTTCAGAGTTTGCCCTTCAGAATTACCAAAAAAAAACACCATAATTCTATTATTGTAAGTAATCTGATTTGTGGTAATTTGTTTTGGCAGCCTTAATAAACTGATATACTAGTACAGTATAAGTAAATCACTGAATAAATAAAGGGAAGAGAAGGGACAAATATCCTTATAAAAGAATCCTAAATAATAATAGAGGAATATACAAATTGTCCGTTACTCCATAACATCACAACTGATCACAGGAGGCTGCCTGTGCATGCATGGTGGGGCATTGCTCTGGAGACAGAGTAGGAGGGAGGTGCCCAGAGGAGGTGGGACCATTCCTTAATCTAGTGATCAAGGTTAATATCACCAGCGACAAGTCATACTGATGGTGTGTGTCATCTGATACAATGCAGTGAGGGCATTTCACTTTCATGGTCTTCTTTCCCTAAACCCATCACCTCAGTCTAATCCCTTAATCGAATCGCAAGAAAACATCAAATAAGCCCAAACTGATACAATCTACACAATACCTGACCATCACCCTTTAAAACTGTCAAGGTCAGAAAAGACTGAGAAACTAACACAGATCAAAGGAGACATGGAGATGCGCTGATTAAATGCAATGTGGTGTCCTGGATTGAATCTGGGACAGAAAAAGGATGATAGTGAGAAAACTGATGACACTGAACAAATTGTGAAGTTTAGTTTAATAGTATTGTGCCAAGGTCAATTTCTTAGTTTTGAAAATGTACCATTGTGGAAATGGTAACATTAGAGGAAGCTGGGTGAAAGATTTAGGGGAAGTCGCTTTACTATCTTTGCAACATTTTGGTAAATCTAAAATTATTCCAAAATGAAAAGGGTTTTAAAAAACACAACTGTGAATAAAAGATCTAGAAGCTAGTCAGCACTTTCTCTATCTCTACTTTCCACCTGTGGTTTTACTTCCTTTCTGAGATGGAAGAGAATCTTTCACTCAATTTCTGTTTGCCTCCTCCACCCCCAACTTCTTTCCCAAATTAATAAATAATTTTTAAAAATAAGTAAAGGAAATGAGTGAATGGGTAAACATGAACAAACAGACAGACAAATAGATAACTTACAGTGGAATGAGGGCATGCAGCAGTTTGGTGGGAACAATTAGAGAGTGTAAATATTTAGCCTTCACAGTTTGCCCACCACAATGGCAACAGTCACACCAGCACAGTGTTTTAAAAAAGAAAGTTCAATATTTATTCTGGCTTCCTGGTCCATCATCCACCAGGGCTCCTTGCACAGCTGGTTTTCGAATGGAGCCAAGGTTTGCTCTATTGGCCTTCTGACTTCCCACTGCACATGTGTTACAGGTAAACAATCCACTGGCTTCCACTCCATCTGATTGGCACTCACGGAAGAAAAGCATGGTCTGAGTACAGGGAGCACATCTAATCCATGCTTGAATATGCGCAGGAGTCTGCTGTGCGGATAGATGCACTAGATAAGGTATGTGAGTACTCTCTGTGAACCTGCAAACACTACAGAACTGAGAGGTGCTATTGTTGCTATTATTTGCCCCATGCCTTGGTTCCCTTGAGATCATCCTGCTCTCCTTGGCATTTGCCCAGCATGCTTCCAGATGAACTTCACAGACACCTAACATACAGCAACTGTGCCTGGTTTGCTTTCTCAGCCCCTGCAGCTCTGGACTCAGTAGCTTGAATTACTTGATACTTAAGACTTTAGGCTCAGCCCTATAGTCATGTATGCATTTAAAAAAACTAATTCAACTAGATGGCAGCTCTGTGCTAGGTATAGGAACACAATAAGACACAATTCCTAACTTGGAAGAGAACATACTACTTTTGGCTGCTCATTTGCTTTAGTTCTGACCCCATTGGGTATCCTAGTTTAGCTTTTCCTCTCTTTGTCAACATCAGACTTTGCTCTCTCCCTGGTTTAGTGCATCCACACAACCTGGCAGGTGATCTGATCCTCTGGATCCCTTTCTTCTGAGCTCTCTTTAGCATGTGGTGGTATAGGGGAGAAGACATAGTCTGGTATCTATGCCCCTTGATAATTCTTAACCTTGGGGATACAGGAGTCTAATAGTGCTGGCCATTCACCCTATGCCTGGACATCAAGTTTTCAGGTTACTTGCTGCCTTTCTTCGCTAGTACATTCTGTCCACCTGTTAAGACATTCTGCAGCTTTCACAGGCACTTTCTCTAACTTCCTGCATGGACCCCAGTGGACTTTTGTGTGCACCCGAGTACTAATTTGCCCTTCAGATTTAACTTCCAAAGAGCAGTGCTGGGCCCTTGCCTCCATTCCATCTTGCTCCCACTGAAGTATAGGATTACAATTCCTCCACGGCTTCTGAAAGGCTCCAGCTGAAAATGGCTGGACAACGTGTTCCATGGGTAAGAGGAGGCCCTGCCCCAATTGGGAGAAGCAGCACTTTAGAATTTTCATCCTTTCTAAGACTGTGACAAGAAATACATTCTTGCTCAAGTCTGAACCAGTTCTGTGTGTCCTACCAAGCAAGCAAAGCCTGGTTTTAAAGTGAAAATGTCTCATTTTTGGCATTAACATCAGTGCCTCTTTGAATTTTCTTCCTTTTAAGTGGGAAATAACTTAAATGAGGACAGTTCTGCTGGTCAGGAGGTTGGCAGAGATTAGGGGCATTCACTGGCATCAGAGTTCTATGGAACACAGCTTTCCCTCTAGTGGGCAGCTCAGTCCCAGGTTTGCAGATATCGATCCCCTCAGGGTTGGTCACCTCTGTAAGATAGCAAGTAGCTGGTAGTCCATTCACTCTGTGACTGTTATCATTTTGCTTATAAGTTCCATGATGTAAAGAAGTTTGGAAGGCTCTTTTACAGGATTGGACATCAACTGCTACCTTCATTGCTGTGGCTGAAACAATGCCTTAGAATCCTGGAGTATGGCTGGTTGGGGCTGGGGAAGGCAGGCTAGCCTAGCTGGATAGAGGCCCAGTAACCTCATGTAGTAAAGATTGTCCCTCCTTTGAAGATCTCAGAGATGCTGAAGCCAAGCAAATGGGAACCAAATGGACCCTAAGACTGACCAAGGAGTCCAGATTTATCCTTGAATCATGGGTACTGGGATTGATACTGAGGCTGAGTTTCTAACTGAGATGTGAAGGCCCATGAAGTAAGAGCTGAGGGAACTGATGAGAGGCCAGGGAACAGAATCTGAAAACTGTTGTTGTCCCTCCCAGACTTTACCTTGCACCAGGAAGAACTGGATAAATTTGAAGGGTGGCATGGGTCAGAGGTGAGGGGAAGGGATGGTCAGAGAATTCCATCACTGTCAAGCCCTGCATTAACAGTGCCTGGAATTAGAAGTGTATTTTCCTCCATTCCACCTCTTTGGTTTCTACTTATCATTTGAGGTCTAGCTCAATACTGACTTCCCTGTGTAATTCGCTCCTTCCTCTGAACTCTCACCTCCATTGTGATCCCCACCATGCATGTTGGCATGTGGTTACTGATGCACTACATCATAAAGGTTCACATGCTGCTTCAGTCTTATTTCAGTCCTGGAAACAAGGCCTTAGGTCCTTTCCTAATCCTCACTGTATCCAGCATTCTGCAGGGCTTATTAAATCCTCATGAAATGAAGGCAGTAATCAAATTATATTGACATTCTCAATGGCCCAGATGGTTCACCAACCCTGGGTGGTGCCTATCTGGCTCCATGCAAATAAACAAATGTCTGTAAGTGGTAAGATTTCCCTAACATGTGTCAACTAGTAGAGGCCAAACTTACTACCAGTTGGACAGACAAACTATAGAGGTTTCCATAATTAGCAAATTATGGTAGCTTAGTAGTTCTCAACCTTGAATTGCCTTTGGAATCATCTAGGAGATTTCAAAAATTCCATCTGATTCAGTTGATCCAGGGTGGGGTCTAAATACTGTTGTGTTTTAACAGCTCTTCATACTCTAGTACCCAATCCCATCTGATCCAATTTCAAATGTCTAAATAGTGTTTTCTATCCTTTTATACAATTTGATTTTTTTTATCAAGTATTTAGGCAGCTCATTATGTGCCAGGTAGCAACAAAGAGAAACATGGTACTTATACTCAAGAAACCCATTGTTAAGTGAGAGACACTTTTATGGAAATAAATAAAAGTGCAAGTAAACCTTGCTACCTAAACTTGGGAACTTACCTGATTCAGATAAACTTTTAGATGAGACCATGCTATCTGGATTCTCACTACTTTCTACCAAAAGGCAGAGACTAAACAGATTAAGACACGTGGGACTGCTCTCTATGAAAATTCACCATCCAACCTGTTGCTATAGCTCAAGAACCAAATAGACTGGGATAGCACATGCTTGTAAGTGCTGTGCAGGATAATGAGCTTAGAATGAACAGGAAGAAATGGCCATCTAAACAGGGAAGGGTCTCTGGCCTTGGGATTATTATAGCTCCCAACAGTCAGGCTAAGTAAAAAGAAAACTTTCCAGGGTAAATGAGAGTTATACATCAGTTCTCAATCCCTGCTGGAAGTTCTTTTCCCACTTTTGAGGCTTCTGGGTCTTCAGTAGTAGTTTCAAAGAAAAGACTGAGAACCTTCCTTCAATTGAGGTGAGCAGATTACCTGTAAATAGAATAGGGCATGTGGGGCATTTCTTCTGATCAGAAAAAACTAGGGTGTTTGGGAGGAGAACTAGTATGGAGGAGAGGGAAACAAAGGGATGGTGTTTAGCACTGTCCAAAAGACCGAAGGGAAAGCTTGATGGAAATGCCCACAGGGGCCCTCATGACTCCAGAAGCACCTCTCCTGAGGCCACATTCCACACTTTCAGTTTCTGGGGCACTTTTATGGTTTCTACAATTGTTCATCTGTACCCTAGCCCCGCCCCCCATCCCCGATCATACACCTTTTATGCACCTTCAGATATATCTGGGGATTACTGATAACCTGAACTTGTCCATTACTCTCTCACCTCATGGTCTTATGATAAACAAGATGTAGAAAGAGGCCTCAAAAGTCAGTTCTTTGTGTCCGACCATTACATAATTCCCAAAACTGATCAATAGAAAGGCTAGCCCTTCTGTGACAT
The DNA here is from genome assembly GCA_004026805.1 of Lasiurus borealis. NCBI lineage: Eukaryota > Metazoa > Chordata > Mammalia > Chiroptera > Vespertilionidae > Lasiurus > Lasiurus borealis. Next base: position 15,737 of record PVJN01008830.1, read on the forward strand.
CCTGTGGCTAGAGATTCTCTAGCACCCACCAGGAGCTGACATCTTATCCCACCTCCTTCTTTGATGCTGCCACTAGAGTTCAGCCCTCCATTCTGGACTGCCAATTTGTCTGCATTTCATGAGGCAATGGATGGCTCTTCCCAAACCTACCCTTGTCTTCTCTTTTCTTGGCCTCTTCCTTGCTGCAAATTTAAGAATGCTCCGAGTTATGTCACTCAAAATTATTTCCCAGGCCCTTCATCTGTTGGCCCACAAAGAAAGATCGATAAGAGAGTTCAAGAAAGCCGAAAGCCAGGAACATTCCCCAGGCTAGACTGAGGAAAGGTTGAAGCAGACCAGGCACAAACCCTTCAACTCCTTGTCAGCAGCCTTTGATCTGCATGGCAGCTAACACAAAAGTAGAATTTGGCCCTCCAACTGTACAGGATGAGACTTGACAAGGAAATCAGTTTCTCTGACAATTTCAAAAGCCCCGACACTTTCGTCACTTGGCACTTGGCCATGAGGAATGGAGCTGTGGACACATACACACCCCACCAGAGAAGCCATTTTCCCAGGAAGGACCAAGAGTTCAAGTGCAGGCAAGTCCCTGAGGCACGAAAGACAAGCTCATCCCTGCCTTCCATTGAGGAGAGGTGTAGGAACCAGGAGGAATTTGGGTTCCTGGGTTGTCAGGAACAAGGAGGTATTGCCAGGGAATGTGAGAAAACTCTTTTGTTAAGTCTAAAGAATAAGCATGCTGGCTTCTGGTCTTGTGAAGTTTCAGCAGAAGATGCTGCACCTGGTCTTTGGAGGTCATTCCACACTTACAAGGCTATGTAGGACTCAGATGTTCATTTTCAGCTTGCCTTACTTGTGTTCTTAGATAAGCAAAGCAAAATACATTACATAGCCTTTGATAATGATTCCATTTTACCATTCCTGAGTGTTCTTATCAGTTGCCTTAACCTCTCTAGGCTTCTTTGTTTGGGATTAATCACAGATAGCTAAGGTGCTGGGCTTGCAACTAGTTCAGGACCAGTGCTTAGCAGTGAGAGCAGATGACATCTTGAACATTCCTGATTAAAATGTCAACTGAAGTGCAACTGCCTTTCAGGGATGCCAAGAAGGACTCCTGTCAGAGTGAGAAGTGGATGAAACAATCTCAGAGCTCCTCAGTCTATGATATTTTTCAAAAGTGAAGAGTTCAATGGATCATTAAGTCCAAGAAAGTTCTGGAAGCCAGGTTTGACAGGAAACACTAATTATTTCACTAAAGAAGAATGAGTGTAAAACTGATTATGTTGGAAAGAGACAATGAGAAAATAAGACACATTCCTCTCCCTTAGGAAGATCCCCACTGGTATTTGAACAGCATGCATGTATGTATCTAGTAAGACTCACATTGGCCTTGGCTGGTGTGGCTCAGTTGATTGGGTGTCGTGTCCCATGCACCAAAAGGTTGCCAGTTTAATTCCTGGTCAGGGCACATGCCTGAGTTTTGGGCTTGATCCCTGGTAGGAGGTGTGCAGGAGACAGTCGATTAATGTTTGGCTTTCATATCGACATTTCTCTCTTTCTTCTTCTTACTTCCTCTCTCTCTCTCAAATAAATTAAGAAGAAATGTAAAAAAAATAAAAAGACTCAAATTCAAAGGGAGCGTGGGGAGCTGCAGACATCATGTCAAAGCAGCCCACACAGTGAATGATAAGCAAGAGTGGATGAGAGGGGAAGCAGATCCTGCAAACCATGTGGTACTAGATATATACCAAGGGTATTAAAGGCCAATACCAAGTCACCCAAGGAAGACCAACTGTTTCAGGTCAGATGTCCCAGGAAGCAGATTCTGAAGTGCTGATTAGTGTGAAGGGAATTTATTTGAAAGTGCTCTTAGTATCAATACCCATGTGGTGAGGGAAAGAAGCAGAAGGGCAGAAAGTGAAGCTGGGCTGCAATGCAGCTGCAAAGTTGGCCAGCCCATCTCTCACAGCTGACCCTATAGATCTGTCCCAAATTGAGCCATGGGCCAAGTCTTTAAATCCTTGCATGCCCAGTCATTATTAGTACAGCTGCCACTGGGAGGGCAGCATGTCTATAGATGAGGCACTTTCTCTTCAGCAAGGCTGATTCCAGATAGGGCTAACAGCTGAGTGCTGTGGGCCAGCAGCATTCCCAGTTGGTAGCGGTAAACGCTTCCATCCTAAAGGGAAATCTGGGCAGTGCCACCTGAATCAACTACACCTACTGATCAGACACTTCAGAGCGCAGCTGGATCCTACTCTCAGGGCTGGCCTTGGGAAAACTGGTAAAGTTGCAGAAGTTTTCCAAAGCACCCCTCACATTCCTTCCCTGTGTCCTTTATATCCCACCTCCCATCAACCCATCCTGGAGCTTCAGTTCCTCAGTATATATCCATCCTAAGGGTTCAGAAATCACTATGACACTATCTCCTAAATGTCAAGAAGTATTTTAAGGGTGGTCCTCAGGGACACATGCATCATGCTAAAGAAAGGGTTGTTAGTGGTGCCATTTCCCTTTCAGTGCTATGAGGGGTCTTTGCCCTGGACTAATCAAACCCAGATTTAAAGAAAATCAAAGCCAGAATCCTTCTCCTCAAAGGTATGTAGTTGGAAGGGGATTTCTCCAGAACACATGTTCCTTGAACTTGGAGAGGGACCCAAAGTTGGTCAAAGTTTCCCCTCCTGGGTAAGTTCTCAAGAAAAATAATGACAGATTTTAGATGTTTGGCAAACAAGAAGATTCGGTCACCTAAGGGCATGTACTAGTGCTTCTGAACTCCCTTCAACACCACATAAATAGTTGTGCTCTGCAGTAGTAGCATCACTCTCCTTCATGACCACCACAAGCATCCCAACCACAGCATGACCATCATAACCACAGCATGACCATCACAACCACAGCATGACCATCACAACCACAGCATGATCAACACAACAACCATAAACACCACAACCACAGCATGACCATCACAACCACAGCATAACCAACACAACCACAGCATGACCATCACAACCACAGCATGACCATCACAACCACAGCATGACCATCACAACCACAGCATGACCACAACTGCAGAATGACCCCCACAACTATAGCATGACCAACACAACAACCATAAGCACCGCAACCACAGTATGACCATCACAAGCACACCATGACCACCACAACTACATGATCATCACGACCATAGCATGATCCTCACAACCACAGCATGACCATCACAACTACAGCATGACCAACATAATCACAAAATGACCACCACAACAACTACAACTATCACAACCACAGCATGACCACCACAACCACAGCATGACCACCACAACCACAGCATGACCACACTGCAGAATAACCACCACAACCACAGCATAACTACCATAACCAGAGCATAATCACTATAACCACAGCATGACCACCACAACCTTAGCATGATGATGATAATCACAGCATAACCACAACCATAGCATTAACACTATACCCACACCATGACCATAACAATCACAACATTACACCACAACTACACCACCAATACCTCGAACACCCCAACCACAGTATGACCATCATAATCATACCACAACCATAGCACAACTACAGCATGACCATCACTGCCACAGCTTTGCCACCACAACCATACCAGCCTTAGCCAAAAGAGGGCTTCCCTAATTAAAGCAGGAGATATCAAAAATAACTAGAGAAAAAATGACTACACTTCCTTTTAAGGAACTTAAAAGAATGTGGAAAATTCTCCTCTTCCTGACAGGAGGGCAGGCGATGTATATTAGTTAATTTGTCAATTAACAAGCACTTATGCAACACCACTTTTACCAGACCCTTAGATCCATGGAGGACTTGATAGGAAGAGAAATACAAGGATAAACAAAGTATAGGTCAACAATTTCAAGGCGCTCACAGTCTACTTCAAACTGTACTGCAGGCATGCACACTAAAATGACAACAAACAAGGGAAAAAGTCAATGGAAATATAAAGAAAGTGTCAGAAGCTCCAAGAAGCCTGCTGTGTTGAAGGATGCAGAACCCCAAGAGGTGGAGAGGAAGTAGAGAGCCTTCCAACAGGGAAAACAGCATAACAGAGACAAGAAATGCACCTGCCTGTTCTAGCATCAGTGTGTATTTATAAGTAGTAAACAAATGGGGCAGGCACGGTTCTGGATATTTAAGTCATTAAATGTTCACAACCACTATAGGAAGTAGGTCTTATTATTATCTCCTCTTTCTAGACAGGGAAACTGAAACACAAAAGATTTAATCAACTTGCCCAAGGTTGCACAGAGAGGATGTGGCAGAGCTGAAATTCAAATGCAGGTGGTTTTACTCTAGACGAATGGTCGGCAAACTCATTAGTCAACAGAACCAAATATCAACTACAACGATTGACATTTCTTTTCAGAGCCAAATTTCTTAAACTTAAACTTTTTCTAATGCCACTCTTCAAAATAGAATCGCCCTGGCCGTGGTATTTTGTGGAAGAGCCACACTCAAGGGGCCAAAGAACCACATGTGTCTCGCGAGCCACAGTTTGCAGACCATGACTCTAGCCCAGTGCTCACTGAAATATAATGTGAGCTACAAATATTAGTCACATATTTGATTTTAAATGTATTAGTAGCCACATCTACACTAATAAAAGAGAAACATGCAAATTAACCACCACTCCGCTATGCTCACAAGTCAATCAGAGTGAGTATGCAAATTAACCCAGCAAAGATAGTGGTTAATTTGCATACGCAGGTGAGGGAATGAAGAGTGAAGACAGTGTACAAGGAAGACAAAGGGAAGGCAGAAAGTGGGGCGAGGACAGCAAAAGCCAGGGAGTTGGTAGCGGCTGGAAGGAAGCCTGCCTTGACAGCAGCAGCAGTAGTTAAAGTGCAGGGAGGTGCATTGTTGGGAGGAAAGCCTGCTTCAGAGGGCTTCGCTCCCTTCTCTGTTTCCCTCAGGCCACAGGAAGCCCTATTCTTGCAGGAAAAGGCCCAACCAACAGCATGATCTTCCTGCATTGGGCCTCTAGTTAAAAATAAAAAGTAGTAAGAGGTAAAATTTATTTTAATATTATATTTAAGCCATATTTCCCAAAGATGACTATTTTAAGATGTAATCAACATAAAAAGTATTAATATGATATTAGACTCTTTTTTACACTAAGATTTTGAACTCTGGTGTGTGCTTTATACTCACAGCATGTTCTCAGTTAGGACAAGTCAGGTCTCAAATGCTTAATAGTCACACATGGCCGGTGAATATGGTATTGGCTAATGCAGTGCCAGACCATAGACTGTACCTTTAACCATTCAGCAATGCTGCTTCCACAGTAGGTGGCTGACTACAGATGGTTTGAGGGTTCCAAGACTGGAAAGGTTAACTTGAGTGGGGGCAGGTGAGGTTCTAAGGGCAGATAAAGGAGTAAATGACTTCTTGAGACCCCTCTGACCTGAAGAAAGCAGTACCTTATACACGAGACAAGTCTGCACACCTCTTATGTGATACACACGTTGGCACAGAGAAATGATGGTGATTTGTGGTTTATGAGAGGTAACTGGTAGGATAGAGGAAAGCCTTGATGTTGGAACCCAGCAGACTAGGGTGTGGACCCTGCCTGCACCACATACCACTTCTTGGGCAAGTTATTTAATCTCTTTAAGCCTCAGATTCTATATGTACAGTTATAAAATGGGAATGATCATGCTAACATCATAGCTATTGTGAGGATTACACCAGACAATAGATTAAAGCTCTTAGTACTGTGCTTGACATGTCATAAATGCTCAAGAAATTAGAGCAATTACTATTATCAGGACCCTCAAGTTACACAAAAGCAAAGTTCCAAGTCGCTCAGTGAGCCAGTCTGCATACTAATGTTCAATATGGCCCCTTTCCATGGTATTAGGCCAAGTTCAACTGCAGAATGAATTAGTATAATCTACATGGTGACCCAGGAAGGGTGTGGTGGGAAGACACAGAGGACTCTCTCAAGAACCTGTCGGCTTGAGAAAATCACCCAAGAGATGAAATAGAAAGGAAGGATGAGTAATGATGCCTGAACAGGGATTCTTGTTTAGTCAAGAAAAGATGTTTAAGATCCCTGAACATTATAGCTGGAAGGAGACTTAGCATCACTTAGGGAAGACCATCCCTCCACATTTTGCAAATGCAGAAACTGAAATCCAATGAGATGAAGTACTCGCCAGTGCCAGGTAGCTAGTCAGGGGCAGAGGCAGAGACAGAAATCAGAAATCTCAATTCCTTATCCAGTGACCTACACTTAATGAACCTTGCCTGTGACTGTTGTTGCCCAATCAGCCTTGGCTTCATGGAAAGTGCTTAAAACCTTGGATTTCTCCAAAGAAGATTCATTTTGGCTATCTCTGTTAGTTATCTATCTCCAAACTCTCTGACTCTACCTCTAAAATCCAATATTGTGAGGGCTCATGATATACCAGCCACTGTACCACTCACCTACATGAACCATTTTATTTAATCCGCACGATAACTATTTCATTTTAAAAAGCCTTGTTATATCAAAAGGGAAAACCAAGACTCAGTCAAAAGTAGAGAAACTCCAATTGATGGAGCTACAATTTGAACCCACCACCAGGTCTGACTCCAATTCTATATAATCACATTAATCAGAATTTACTGGGATTTGGTTTGTACCTCAATATTTTTGTAGCTGTTGTATATTTAGCTATCTTCTGTCTTCAGCTACACAGGCTGCTCTTTGTCTAAGCCAGCAGCAGCTCTGAATTTGTGGGCTAAGAGGAGGTGGACAGAGGGTCACCAAGCAACAGGGGCTTCTATAGGTATCCTGGGAACAGCTCTGGAAACTCAACTTTCTACTTATTAGGCATTTTTAAAATAGAAAACTGATAAAAATAGAGGGTTTATTTCATCATAGAGCTGAACCAAACAACAGAAATCTGATTTTACTCCTATTTGATAGATAGGGAACCCGAGGTCTATGAAAATTAGGTAACTTATTCAAGGTCAAATATAAAGTTGATGGCAGGAAGAATATCACAGTGTAGGAAATAGATGCAAGAATGATCACCATGGATTATCTACCTAATATGGACCACACTTTTTTAAACAAATTATCTAATCTAGTTCATATAATGAGGTAGATTTTACCCACTTTTTAATGGATGAGGAGATTGAGGTACTGACAAGCTAATTAACTTATAACAATTATAAACCAACAGAGTCAGTTTATGAACTCAGATGCATTTCAACACCAAACCTACTATCTCCTGGTCCTTACATAATATTTCTAGGTTTTACTGAGAATGTATTATGTAGTAGGTACTTTGTGTGCATTTTAACTATCACCCCAGAAATTCTCTGTAGCAAATAATGTATATCCATTTTTAAAATGCAGCAACTTAGAGAAGGCAGTAACTTGCTCATGTTTGCTTAGCAAATCAGTGGTAGAGCTGAAATTTAAACACTGTCTTTTTGACTCAGGATCTTAAACTCTTTGCCACTCACACATTATGCTGGAAGACCTATACCCTGAGAGAGAATAAGACTTAGGACCACTGTGAGATCCCACAAATACTTTGTTTGCTTTGGCTTGTGATAATGACCAGAGGAGTATGGTCCTGTCATCACTCCAAATCGCTTCTAACTTCTGGTAGCTTCCTCTGAATGTGGACTTCTGTACTGACACTTCCCAATAAAGTACACACATCTTTGCATCTCTTACAAGTTTAAGAGTAGACAATAGAAGGTCACATTTTTCAAGAACAACCTCCTTCGGGCTGAGAGCCAGCTGGAGAAATGTCAGTTCTAATTAGGTAATTTTGAGGGAGAAGTTATAAGTCTATAAACATGAGCAGTCACAGCAATGTTTTACATGCAATCTTTATAAATGATCCTAAGAATCATCATTAGGAGGGGTTGCTTCATCCCTTTCTCTGGTGCTGTTAAGCTCTAAGTACTTCTGCAAAATAAACTCATGAAGTCTTCCAACATCCAATAAAATTAAAGGGGAAGAGACAGTGACTTAGCAGAAGGAAGCATGATTAAGGTCAAGGGGGAAACTTAAGAAAATAATCTAGATCCAGTCAGTCCCAAAGCAAGGATGGTTAGATCCATCGCATAGATGACTCAAAGGCAAAACACCACATTCCATCTGTGACTGACCAGACAATTTCATTTCCCTCTGTTGAAAAAAATATATTAAAAGAAGCACTAATAAAAAGAAAAGCCAGGGAAAGGAAATTTCTATCTCTACTTTTTCTTTTTTTGAAAACAACAGCCATTTCTGTCCCAGTCATTGTTTTGAAAAATTTATTTTGCATTTTTGAACATGTGCTTTAAAAAATATTTTTGGTCATTTATTTGTGGCCATTATAGGTAATTTGAGTCAACTTTTCCTTTTTACCATTTAATTCAGGTTCCTGTTTCTTTGGACTCTTTTTGTCTACTCCCTCCAATATCTCATTCCATCTCTTCTCTATCTTTTTAATTGGAATAGTTTCTTCAAGTTCTAAGAAAACTTACTCTCTTGTTTTTTCTTCACTCTTTCCCTTTCAGCTGCTTCCCTGAATTGCTATTGCACCAATTCTGTTTTACTGATCACAATTGGTGCAGCTGGGATGGAGAAGCAGCAACTGAAAGGGAAATGCTAATCAGACCTTTTTATAGAGTATAGTGAAAACACACACACACACACACACACACATACACACAGGAAAGGGCTCTGATTGAAGGAGAAAAATTACTTTTCTCAGGATTCTACACTTAGAGGATGGTTGAGTTTCTGAGATTTCCAAATTATGCTTCCTTCAGTGACTTGAGGGACCAGGTGAGAGCACAGGGCTTATTTCCTCCACATTTCCTCTTTAACTGAGCAGTTTCAGACTGAGCTCAAATATTCAGGGGGGTGGGGGAAGCACACAGAGACTTGAAGACACATTTACCAGGTCAATGTCTAATAGAGATTGCCACTAGAAATAGAAAATGGGTGTGTTGGGGAGGCCCTGAAGGTAGAAATGGGGCAGTGAGGTCTTGTATTTCAGTTAGAGCAAGAAGAACACAGAGGAAGCTGTCAGACCTTTGCCCTAGGACCAGAGGCAACCAGATCTGGTATCAGGATTTGGGGTGGTTGTTGGTTTTTATTTTGTTTTGTTTTGTTTTGTTTTGTTTTAAGCATGGGAGGCAGGAAGAACAAGTGGCACTGATACTCCAATCCCATGGGGCCTGGAGTAAAGGGGCTTCATTTGATTTCTTTGAGGATTTTCTATAACCCCTAGCTGGGGAATACAGCCAAGGAAGGAGGAAAGCCGAAAAAGAAAATGAGCAAACTGGAGGAAGCTTGTTGGAAAAGAAAGAGCCCAGACTTGCAAACAAGATCCAATTCTTGAAGGGTGGGCCACATCGTTTTCGCTCTGTGCTGTGATGTCCACATTGATTAATCTCAAAGTGACTTTCCAGCTCTAATGTTCATACTATTGAATAGTAGAAATAAAATAATTCTCTTTTGTCTACTTTGTTATGGGATGATAAAAACTAGTCACGAAGTGTAACTTAATTTATTTCAGCCTCTGTCTCCACTGAGCCAAAAAGAACTAACTCTGAGAAGGAGGAAAAGTCTGTTCATTTAAAATCTAACTCAACATCAAAGCAATTCCTCATCGCCAGCCCAAGCTTACTCTTCACCAGAGGCCTGAGTGAGGCCCCTTTAAGGTTGGGAGTGTGTGTGTGCGCGCAAGAAACAGGCAAATTCATGTGTGAGCCCTGCTCTCTCTCTCCTCATCTAACATGGCAAGTGACAAGGATGGGGGCCAGGCAGGGGGAGAGGAGAGGTGGAGATGGGAATTTTCTAACGATCTTCTTTAGTTAATAGGCACAAGTTGTTAGCTTGATCTGAGAAGGCCTCTTTCCTCGTGTGCCAATTCCACCCCCTCCTTTTTGTAATGGGTTTAGTTCCCACAGCTAATGTACTGCGTAATGAGGCCGGAGGGAAGCAGAATGCTCTGGAGGAATGATACGGAGCTTCCCAGGCCTTGACAAAGGACAGAGAGAGCCTGGCTGGAAGGTCTCAATGGCAGGGTCAGGCTAATTTCAGTCCTAGTAAGTAGAAGCCTCCTGCCAGGGTTTGTGTTCAGCAGTGTCACCATCCAGGCCCTGGTGTGAAACCCCAAGAGGGCCTGGTACGAGACAAATCCAGGCCAGGCCAAGCTCATTTCTTTTTCTAAGTCCTGATCCAATCTTCATTCCCCTCCTGGTCTTCCAGCCACTGGTTCTGAGGCCTCTTACTCTTAGAGTAGGGTACATTTTTCCCCATATGACCCATTTCCCGCAGGGGAAGAAAACTCTTTTGCCCCATTCGGTCCAATTTACCAGGCTGCAAGTAAGAACAGAGAGTCACCCTTTTTGCAGGCAAATGCCCAGTATGCAAAGTAGCCACATTGAGAAGAGTCCTGTGCTGGGAGTATATTTACCAGTGTCTCTTGCTGAACTTTAATTCTCTTGGCCATTGTTGGTTGCTCATTCCTGTGTCCACAGCTCTTTGCTCTAGTGGAATGTCTCTCTTTTACATGGTACTACCATCATGTGTGCATCCATTACTCCCACCTGCCCTGTGCTCCTTGAATGCTCCTATTCACCTTTCCATTCCTTTCGGTCTATAGTTATAGTACACAACACACACAGGAGCCCATTCTATGTGTCCTGAGTTGAATTATTTGAACGATAGGGAAATGGGTTCAAATATTATAACCTGGGGAAAACCCTGATGATCATTATAAATTATTCCCTGAAGTCATCAACCCAATGGGCTCTAGAGTTTCTCCAAGGACAAAGGAGAAGACAAGTAAAGAAAAGATGTCAGAACAAATGGGAAAAAGATTTAGTCTTTGGATAAATCCAACATTCACTTGTCCATAAAAAAAAAATCAAAACTACACAGTTGAAAATTTTTAGCAAGTGTCAATGGTAAATGTCTCCCAGCACAGGGCTTCTCTCGCTATGCACAGATCTATGAGACTACATCAGTGTTTGAGGGAAGACTGAAAACAAGTAAAGTTTGGTAAGTCACACAGGACCAGAACTAGTGAAAGGGGCTTACTCAATGCCTCCACCAACCTATAACATGAAGTTATGCTGGGATCTTGATGAGATAAAAAGTGGAACAAATAAAAAGGTCTTTTATGAGGTGAATAGTAAACTTGTGGTTTTATTGAATAGCATATAGCAGGGCTGATTATGTGTTAAGCTCTGTGCTGTTTTCCATGAGAATTCTATGAATTAGACATATTTGTTGCCTTTATCAGTCTACTTTAAGAGACAATGCTATTAAGAAATATAAATATCTTTAAAGGCACTGGGAAAATTCATATCTGATTATCTCAAATAGGTTAGTGTGGAGAGTAAGGAATTCGGGGAGTTTTCTAGTTCTCTGAGACTGATATTAGGTTTGCACTCCCCCACTCCAACCCACATCAAATATATCATAATAGGCCTTGGGCATCGAACAGTTAATAGAGTTCCAGACTGGTCCAGAGCCACATGGCTCTATGTTCTATCTAATTCAAGGTGCTATTTCTCATATTCTCATTCCAAGGTACAGGTTGTCTTCAGGACCCCTTCTCCTCACTTTGAAGGTTCTAAGAGGCATGGTTCCTCTGGACTCCTTCTTCACAATTAGCCTTTTCCTGGGTGGCTAGAGCAGGCCTGTTTCAAAGTTCTCCAGAGAAGTGACTCTATATAATAAATCCTCAACTTTTTTTTTTTTTTTTTTGCATTCAGGCAGAAATAGAACATATAACTTCAGATAGGAACCAATACTTTTCAGATACATGGTTTCCTTATTGGTCCACCTTAGAGCTTTTCCCTCTATCTAGAATACACCTGTCCCACCTTCACCCCCATGGTTTCACATGACCACTCCCTCCCCATTCAGATCTCTACTCAAGTGTCACCTCCTCAGAAGACACTCCTTCATCTAAAATAGTTATTCCTCCAATCATTCTGTATCTTCTTGCCTTGATTTACTTTTTACATAATTATTATCACTACTTAAAAATATATCTATTTCCTTATTTGTTTATTGCATCCACTGCAATGTAATCAAGAATACTGCTTTTGTTGACCAATATGTCTCCAGTTTCTAGGAAAGTGGTAGCATAAAGTAGGCCCACAGTAACTGTCCAGTGAATAAATGACCACAGAGAGCTCCTATTCCTCAGATCACTTGCAATAAAAAACCAAAGCCAAAGCCAACTAAAAGGCTAGGTCCCAGAACTTTTCCTTTTATCTGGCCTCATTTCATCTGTTAAGTCCAGAGTAGTTGTTGTCATCACTACCATTACCACCACTTTTATTATTTCCTTATTATAATAACAGTTAAGATTTTTACAATTATTCATTAGATTAATATGATCTTAATAATTAAGTCCCTATATCTAACAGGAGTGTACCTGGCCTATAGCAACGACTAGACAGTATAGACTCTATTAGCCAAGTAACTCATAACCATAATGGAGGAGACATGACTACTCATCAGTACTTGTTAGGCACAGTGCATATTGTCACATATATCTTCTTATTTATTTCTTTCAAGAGTCCCAAGAGGTAGGTATTCTTATACGTTATTCTTAGTAACCAGGGTACTGGTATTCCAACTCAAGTCTGTTTGACTCCAAACCCTATGCTTTCCCCTACAAACTTTACTGCTGTGCTAAGAAAATTCTATACTAGAAAAAAAGTCTTCCTTGGTTAGTTACTCCTGGAATAAGTAAACCCTGGTTTAATCACCTGTAAAATAAAAGGACTGGTCCAAGAGGTTTTAAGATACTTGCAATTCAAAGTTCCATGATTTTATGTTCTCTATCTCGGTGGAAACCAAATCATCCCAAGCTCACATCATGCTCACACCATCTGCCTCTATCTCTGAAAGATCTAATTTCTTTGAAAGACCTGCAGATAACCTGTCTCCTCAGTTTATATGCCTACTTGTCAGAGCCTTTCCCTTCTCGAGCATCTCCCTTCATGAAAAGGGCCCCCCAAGGCCCTGCTCCTCTGGCATGCACCCGCTAATTAGAAAACAGTGACATCCTCTTTCAATTGGCCTCATCATGCTCCTCTTGGTTTCGCCCAGAGCTGCTGCCAAGGCTTCACACCTTGACTGTCTGGCAAGCATAACTCCTCTATGCGAGGGCTCATTATCAGAAATAAAATGAGACACATTTCCATTGACAACCCCTAAGTCAGTCAAGCCCAAAAGGTTGAGCCAGCTTCTTTATCACTTATCTGAGTAAGAGAATTAGGACCCATGCCAGCCTCCCAGAACCCAAACACTAGCAGAATGATGCTCCCACTTAGTTTGGAAAAATGTTTCTGGCATTTTAAGCTGTAAGTACTAACACACTATGAGGACTTACTTACTGGTTGAGAGAACAGAGGACGTTTATGAACCGCTGAAAATATGTGTAAGGAAATCAGGGATTCACCACCTGTTTCCCTTTCCACTGATATTTATGACAGCTGAGGAATCCTACTCTCCACAAAAATGTCGGCTCTGTGCCCAAACTTTCTAGCCTATTCTTTCCACTTCCACGAACATTTTCATAGAAAAGCATAAATCTCACCTTGTCCTCAGAAAGAAGTTCTCCCTGAGGTGAGGAGAGGGACATTTTTCTACAGCTCTTGATAGCCCAGCTCCAACCTCTGGTTCAGAGTTTGAGATTGATGTGCTGCTGTCTATGTTCTCTTCCAGGTTTGGGGCCATGAGGGCTTTCAGCAATTCCTTAGGGATGGAGGAGAAGATCAGAGTGCACAGCAGGCTTGAAAACAAGAGGTAGTATTGGAAGGAAAACCAATACCTTCTGCATCTTTCCAGTGCCTCTTACTCCTAACACACTTTTAGCTTTCTCTTGGAAACTGGCTAGCTCTAGGGAATCTATCAAGTCCTCCTTACTCACCATCCTCTACCCCCACCTTCAAAGGCCAGAGTATGGCGTGGAAACACTGTAGACTAGGCTCTCCCTGCATCTGGGGATCTTACAATTTTTTCTGAAGGAGACACCATTGTGATAGTAGAAACTTCAGAGCTGGAGGTACTCTTCAAGGTTATCTAATCTAAAACTCCTGCTTGAATAAACATGAAAACCGAGGCCTGGAGAAGCAATGTAAAATATGGATGGCAGGCAAGGACTCAACTAGAGCTTCTATCTTCTGATCTAGTGTGCTTTTCATTATGTCATCAGAATCACTATAAAAAATAATTTATTTAGCACCTGTCTTTGGAATGAGCTGCTAAATAAAACACATTTAATAGACATAGTCTAGGCTCTTTGCCCAAAGCTTAGTGTGAGAACAGAGAACTGACCACATCAATGAAGACAGCTCTATTACAAAGGACACCATGGTAAGCACACCTAAACTGAACCAAGGGAAAAGTTAAATAACCCATAGACTTCATTGCAAAGGTTCTTGGTGGAATGACAAAGTTATAGTGAATCCTGTATGTTTTGTCAAAAACTGAAAGCTGGAAGAGCATCTGTGGACCAGGAGACAGTCTATTGAGAAAAACTGGATTAAGATGACACAGTCTTAGCACACACTCCAATATCATTCTCTCACTCCAAACTCCTAGACATGATGTACCTTAAAAATTCATAAAATTCTGGCAAACAAGAAACATAGGAGAATCTAGAGAGACCGGCCTAAGAAGGACATCCCCAGAGGCCAGCTAATCCATCCATGTGTACCTGCAAGCTTCCAAAAAGACTTATCCACCCTTTCTTGAAAACTAGAGAGAAGAGAATTCTGCAGCCTCTCAGGTGACACTTTCCAATGCTGCCCCAATCCTCACAGTTAATAGCTTAAGTTCCTTGTCCTTTACAGTGTCCACTCCTTCTGCTGGGGAAGCAGAGGAAGTTGAAACCTAACTGCATTGTCATGATGCACAATCTCTCCATTGGGTTAGACTATATTATCTATGGCCTCTGTAACCTTCTCTGCCATCTCTAGCCATTTCTTCTGCAAATTATAAAAATACAACTTACCAATGATCCTCCCCTTGCTTAACCTTCTCTAACAAGCCCAGAAACAGTTTATAAGTTCAGTCCTGGCCACCCTCTTGAAGCATACTCTGGATCCTGTGGAGAGCTTTTCTGATTGTCTCTGGAAAAAGGATAATGAATTGGCCTATCTCACAGATGCCCTTATGATTACGCCGATAATTGTTAAGCATCCTATATAATAAAAGCCTAATATGCAAACTGCCCCCTCCACTGGGAGTTCAACCAGGAGTTTGACCACTCGCGATGACATGTACTGACCACCAGGGGGTGTCATAGGACATGGCAGGCATTGGCAGTGGATAGCATTGGAGGCATGGGCCCTGCCTGACAAAGAGTAGGACCATGCAGGATGGTGGAGCAGGTGAGTGGGCAGTGCCAGACAGACCAAGGTGGATGCAAGTGGGACCTGATTGCCTTGCCAATTGCCCTGCAGAAGGTGACCAGCATCCATTAGAGAGAAAGGGCAAATAGCAATATTAAAATATTTCTTCTAATTATTTTCCTTTCAATGTGCACAAATCTGTGCACCAGGCAACTAGTCATAATATAATAAAGTCAACAGCTCATTTTATAGGAAGTCTATTTCTCAAGAGTCCAATGTACTTTTAAGGGTTATACTGCTGCATCACTTTATTGCACTAAATGCCAGAGTGATTGTATCTAAAATCTTAGCCAAAATGTCTGTCTCATCCTAAGTTAGCTTTCTTTCCTGTTATGAGATTCCCTGATGTCCACTGAAGCCACCACTGTAGCTTCAGCCTCTATATTGATGGTCAATTCTCAGTCATCCTCATGTGTAATAGCTATTTTATGGGACTTTATTTGCTGTGGGCTGTGGTGTGACATGGGCTTACAGAAGACAGACCATTCCATGAAACCTGTGCCGAGGAGAGGAGACTTCTACACAATTGAGAGCTGTACACAGAAACAGAATGGTGGGGATCTGGACACTTGGCCAAACCCAGGGACCAAGTAATGAGTGGTCAGCATCTTATGCACCATGGAGAGGAAGCTCTTATGCTCTTATGAGAAAGCTTAGTTCTGGGTGATGATCGGCATCCCCTGCGTGCTTAGCAGGATGCTGTACATGCTTGTTGATGAACAGGCATCATTAGTTAATCCATTGCAGGCTCTAAACACCCACAAGGGATTTGAATTCCGCACTACTGAAGCAGCAGCAGAGGCAGCAGCTGTCACTCAGCACCTGCCACAGGGGAACTGGCCAGATTTCAGAAAGGGTCCTCTGAGGCCAAAAACTATAAGGAGAGATTCCAGGGGTATCAGGGTGACAGCTGGAATTGGAGGGGAGGTGTGGAGAGGAGCCGAAGGAGGGGGAAAAAAGATGTGCAAAAAGCAAGAAACCCTCCATAAAAATAGGAAGAAAGAGGTTAAATGGCAGAGGAAGAACCTCAGAATGAAGTAGCAAAACTAAGGGATGTTCTGGCAGGAAACCTCAAACTGCCTTTCTTAAGGACACCTTCCTGCTATTTTGGCCACCAGAGGGCTCCTCTATTCCAAAAATATTATGGAAAAGTGACAAATGTCTCCAATATTTTCCATTCTAAGCATACACCTGTAAAATCAGTAATTTCTGATTTTGTGCACAAAATATTGTCTTTGAGAGTTGAAGATTTGGTTCTGGTTTGAACACCATGTCCCTAAATCCATAGGGAAATAAACCGTCAACCTTGCTGCAGTTTCTCTAGCTGCAAAAATGAAGAGGCTGCCCATATCTTGCTACAAAGTCTAAGTCAGAATCAGGCGGGGGAGAAGCAGAGGGAGAAATGGACCCTAGCAAAAGTCAGACTTGAGGTTGTAGAGATACAGACCACCTCTTCTCCATGTTCATATTTAGTTAAGGATGAGAAAACCTGTATCTTGGATTTTATATACAATCTTTGCTCTGGTGAAATTCATTTATCAAAGAAAGTAAAATAATGCACATGTCTTTGGTAAAAGGCTCAGATTAATAGACCATTTCTGTCTATTTCTAACTATATGACCATGGCCTAAACACCTAACCTCATAAGCTATGTTTTTCTCCTCTATAGAATGTAAAGTGTTCTTATCTCAGAGGCTGGACACAGAATTGAATGAGATAATGCCTTTAAAGAGAGTTGGCGGATAGTAAAAACTCATTATTCATTCACTTACGTAGTCTGCCCTACATCACCAAGAGTACCAACACTTGGAAAACTGGCACAAACTGGGCATGCTCAGTCTGAGGAAGAAAAGGCACATCTGCCTTCAAATATTTGATGTCATATGGAAGGAGTAGAAATTCTGCCACTCGAAGGCATAGAAATAGGACATGTATCAGGGAATCAGATCAAGCTTGCTAGAGAATATGAATTGCCTAATGTTAAAGCTTTCCAAAAATGGGGTGAGCAGTCCATGTAAAATAGCAGGTTAGCTCATTTCTGGGGGGTGTCCAAGGAGAAGTTGAATGAGCAATGTAAAGGAAGTTGTAGTACAGGTTCCCGCATCAGGTAGGAAGGGCTGGATTATGTGACCCACAGGAGCCTTTCCCACTCAGGGAATTCTGTGAGTCTTTGTTCCCAAGCAAAGGGGGAAAAGAGAAAGCATTGTTAGGTCAAGCTGGCCAAAAGGATGGTCTGTTTTCCAAGTTGGCGGTTGTGGACACGTACATTTCCCCCATATTACATGCTCCCTACACATCTGGCCAACACTGGTCATAGCATGGCTGGTTCCCAAGCCTTGGATAATTATTTCATGCCAAGAATAGTGTTATTCACATCAAAGATGGTTGATATAGATCCACTCCAGTGCTTGTGGAATGTCTAGTTGCTGTTTATGACATAATAGTGGATGCCCAACAGAAGGGAGGGATGGAGGCAAAGCTAGGAATAAGAAGTGGATAAGTGATGAAGAAACAGATGTAGGGTGGGTATAGTGGAGCACACAATTGGCTCCTTGGTCAAGCCTCTTTGATCAAGCACAGTGTGATTGGGCCCTTTTCTTCCCTCTCTTCCTCTATCTGACACAGAGAACAACCCCTTTTCTCATAGCCAAGGAACTCTGTAAGAGGTAGGGGTCTGGACATACCACTTTTGGAAAATTTTATGAGTCCCACTACAAAACTAAATTCCATTCAGACCTTCTCTCTAATGGGGTTGAATGGGTTTTCATGGAGTTTCTAAGATAGAATGGGATGCGAGAAGGTATTTCTAGCTCTTGTGGACCAAGGGTGGAAGCATGGGTTACAATCTAGAGAAACATGGTTTTGAATCACAACTTGACTATTAACTAGATGTGAACTTTCCATACAATATTGAAGTATGGCTTTATCTATAAAAGAGAGAATAATATCTCTTGGAATTTTGCCTGAAAATATAAAGTGCCTGGTATAGGGCTTGGCACACAGTGATTGGTGTTCAGATCATGATAGGTTGCTCTTGCTATTGTGGATTGGGTATCAGTTAGGAACAAGGGACAAAGGAACTGGATAAACCCCAACTCAGACAGGAAGGATATACAAATGTATAGTCTGAAGAGAGGTGTGGGTATGTTTGCCCTGAAGGTGTAACCAAGAGGATGTGAGTCTGGAGTTATGTAAATGAACTGGTATCTGCGCCATAGCATAGGGTTGGGTTTGGGTAAGGACAGAGGGACATGGGTTTGCACAATATATAAAGCAGTGTTGTTCACCTTAAAAGGGAACAGATTGGACCATGTTGTATTTTAGCAAGGAAGCAACATTCTCACTGTGGCTAGATTCTGAAAAGTAAATGGGCTGCAGTATCATATAAGGCTGCCTGAGGTAGGGCAAACTTTTAGTAATGTGTCCATCATAGAGCAGATGATTGCCATCAGCTCGGAGGCCAGTAGAAGGAAAGATGTGTATCAGTTGGGAAGTATATTATCCCTAACAGGCTTCCCTACACTCTACTAAGACACTGGTATTACCAATCAAAGGATGTCATGAAAGTCTTATTAAGTGCTTTAACTATATATAAGGCTATCATTCATGTATGGGGGATGATGTCGCCCATCTTCACTGAGCTGATACCTAGATACCAGTCATATGATACTAGGTAATAATTGTACACATCTGCTGGCCCCAAATACAGATGATAGTAAGTGTACAATGTTTTTCATTGGAAGAACAGAAAAATAGCATGATTTGTACAGGACCATGTGAGTCTGTGGCAGAGACTGGAAGGAACCAAATTCCAACTCCTAGCCCTGTTAGGCGATGTGCCCTGCTAATGAACAGGATACCAAATACTAGATAGCCCTCCTCCCCCCATTACTCTGCAGGACAAATATAATCACTTTTCCTCTGTGGAGGAGGCCTTGGAAGAGATCCGTTAACTCTCTTCAAAACTTAAGCAATTTCCTTCTCAAGAACTTGAAGTAAGAAGGAATGCAAGTCACCTGTCCTGTTTGCAAGAACATCCTGTTCCCCCTCCCCTGCCAGCCAGCCATCCTTAATACAGCCTGAAGGCTCTACAAATTCAACAAATTTCAGACTTTTGAAACCAGCATCCACAGTAATAACTACATTGTATACCATAACCCAGCACACACCCACACAAATACTTATATTTCATGAAATATTTACTGCACGCATGGACTTTAATAGTTTCTATTCCATTTATACCCATCCATTCCATTTTGTAATGCTGTTAATGAATTTACAAAAATGAATTTCACCACTGACCTCTCCTATCTATTTAAAAGTCTGCCCCAGCCAGCATGGCTTAGTGGTTGAATGTCAACCTATGAACCAGGAGGTCACAGATCAATTCTCAGACAGGGCACATGCCCAGGTTGGGGTCCAATCAATAATGTTTCTATCTCTCTCTCTGTCTTAATTCCTTTCTGAAATCAATAAAAATATAATATAAAAAATTGAAGTCTGCAATTGCACTTCATTTTGTGGCAAATAAACTTAAATTCCTTAACATGACAGATAAGACTATTTAGAATGGTCTTCATCTTTCATCTTCACCCAAGCATCCTACGCTCCCCAAACCCCAGGCACCAGACCCTCCTAAGTGATCCAGGCCCACTAAGCACTCTCCCACCAATCTGCCCTATCCTCAGACTAGACACACTTTTCTTTGTAGGAAAAATTTCTCTCCATCCTTAACAAGTTTCGCAGATATCACCTTCTCTGAAGACTACCCAAACTCTCCACTAGGCTCCTTGTCTTTAGAATTTGCACAATGAATATGATCATCAGATCCTCCTTATCATAGCTGAGATGTCCTTCTCTATTTTTGAATTGATATAAATAATTTGAAAACAAAACCAATCTTTTGTCTTTTCCTTTCCTTTATGATTGGCATGGCTTTCTTCAATCTATTTTGACCCTATCCCCACCCCTCTATCTCCCTAAAGTTCAGAACTCCCAGGAGAATAGGCAAATCAGATTAGGAAAAGGGGGCACAATCAAAATTAGTGGGGGCAGATGAACCTGGTTCTAGCTTTTCTTCATCCAGGCTGGCAGTTCTGTTTTCAAAGGATGCAAGCTTGGCAGAGGCACAACACAATTCATCTGAATCATGGGAGGCTGAAAAACGAAAGGTGAGGCAGAGAAACCAAAGCAGAGTGAGAATCTATGGCTGGCGCATTTTGTAAAATCAAGAGCTGACAATAGGAACTGAATAAAAAAAAATACTACTTTACAGGCCACAGGAAAACCCTATTGTCAAACAAGTGCCCTACTGGAGTCTCAGACTGTAGGCAGTGGATGACCTGATTTACAACCAAAGAACTTAATGAACTCCCAGGTCACTTTTATATATACACACACACAACCACAAACAAACAAAAAGAAAACTCACAAACAACAACAACAAAAAGACTCCCAGGGCTCTGCATCTTTCAACGCAATTGGGGACAGTTACTGCATTTAATTAGAGCTGGAGGAGACTTTAAGAGGTCAATTAGTCTAATCCCTCATCCTGTAGCAAATGAAAAGGAGGGTGTGAATAGGCAAGTGACTTGCCCAGGGTCACACTCCTGAGTTAGCAAAAGAGAGCAGTGCTCCTTTTATTAAATCACACTTTTCACACACAAAAGCTCTAGTGCTCCCAGGGAGTTCAAAGCCCCTCCAATGAAGCAGTGTGGTGCCTACCTTATTTTTAAAAGATTTCCAGGCAGAGACTCTACAGTCTCTCTCTAGTCAACTCTTCCTATAATTTGCTGCCACATGAGCTAATCTTATCCATCTTACCAAGAGTGCCTTAGCTATTAACTCATCAGTAACAGGTGCCAAATTGCTTCTTCTTCTGCACAAGATGTTCATTTAAAATCAAATTGCACATAAATCCCTCCAGTCTCTGCTCATTTTCCTCAGCCCTTGGCCTTTTTTTGGTCTAATTTGCTCTCAATCCTGTCTGCTGAGAGTCTCTGAAATGACATGTGGGAAGAGAAAGCTGGGCAAACTAGGGAAGTACCTATGGAGTTGTGCTGTGCAAGCTGGTGAGGATGGATTACTGGGGTGCATAGCTGAACCACACTCAAAGAACTGAAAGAAGTCCCCTTAAGGATTCTTCTAGAACAACTCCCTCATCTTCCAAATGTGGAAACCGAGACTGGGAGTTATAAGAGATTTGCTTCAGCAATTAGGGAAACCAAGCTGGAACAACATCCCGTTTCCACACTTCCAGATCAGTTAGTTCATTTCCTCTACTGTCTGCCTTTGACTTTGCCAAGGAGCAAACTGAAGCTGAAAGATAAATTCTTCAAGATTACACAGCTAAGTGTGGGGTCCAAAACTAGAATCTCTGCGCGATGGCAGAGAGGCAGCTAATGGAAGAAGGGGAAGCAGCCCACCAAGCATTTCCCAGGTCAACGCAGGGATGCTGCACAACTCCAGAGGGCACTATTCCTACTGCACTATATGCGCCCTCTGGCACTTGTGTGGCCTGCTGAAGATGGGGGAGCGGGGAAGAAAGGTCAGGTGCTCTGACCCTCCTGAAACCAGCTCCGAGGGGCCTGCCAACTCCGGGGCGCCCACTCCAGAATTGAGGTGCTTGGTCCCCAAACACTGCCCCGCGGCCCCTTCTCTGGGGAGCCAGGGACAAGGTCCGAATGCCTTCCTCCATTCAATGGAATTATCCCTTTTGAATTGTTAAAAAAAAAAAAAAAAGCTGCAGCCAGCGAACCCTGCCTGACAACACCGAGGAATTTTTCCCAGGGATCGGCCTAAAGCTGACTCACATTTAAAGACTTGCCCAAAGTGGTCATGCCCCTCTGAGCAAATACCACAGGCATGTAAAACCTCGCTCCCCACGGCCTCCCGGCGGCGAGGACTCCCGGGCGGCGGCCGGCCTGGCCCCGGATTGGAGGAACGCCGCGCCGCTGAGCCGGGGCGCAGCCAATCAGAGCGCCGCATCGCCGCGTTGCTACCCTAGCCGCGCTGGGGTCCGAAAGGGAGGCGCGGGCGGGGAGCTGTCACTGCTTGTTTCCTGTCCTGGGGGCGGGGGTGAAACGGGTGGGAGGCTGGAGCTGTTTGTTTAGGCAGGTAAGGCCTGGGAGGGAAGTAAAAAGGAAGGACTGAGCCGCCACCTACACTGCGAGCTGCCGTGCCAAATTTTCATTCCAGAATGTGAGCTGCTGCGTGCTGGCTGCGACAGAGGCTCCCCACCCGGCCTCGTAGACTGCTTTTGCTCTCGCTGGGCCCGGCTCGGGGGCGCATTCCTGTGAGCCCCAAGACAGTCCGTTTTCAGGCTGCCTCAGAACTCCAGTACCCATGAGTCATTTATCAGGTACCCCCAATTGCAGAAGGCAGAAAGAGCCACAGACCATCAATAGAGCAAGAGGTGTTGAAGATCAGCGTTCTCATCCTGTTCACAGTTCAATTAATGTGTGACCCTGACTACTCTCTTTACAACTGTGTATCTTGTTTTTCTGTTTGTTTTTTTTCTTCTCATCTTTAAAATGAGAGGTTTGGCCCGATCACCTTTAAAGTCCTTGGCCCAAAGATTCTGCAGCACCGAGTAACATTGAGATTTGGTTCTTGTTCCTCAGTCCCAAACAATTTTCCACCCAGCAGCCCAAGTACTTTTCTTAACATGAGAATGGAATTATGTCATTCACCTCCATAAGAGTAGCATCTGCCTCCTTCCCCATCCCTCCTGTTATTTCCAACCTTGAATCCTTGCAAGTGCTGTTTCTTTACCTACAACCTCAGTTTCTCCCTTGGCTAAGTCCTAACTCATCCTTCAGGTCTCAGCATAAATGGCGACTTCTTAGACCCTCCCTGCAGCCTGATCTGAATTAGGTCCCACTGCTAATTTATGACATCCATGGTTTTCAATCATATCACATGTCCCAAATGGTAATTTATATGTTTTTATTTATCTTCTTAATGTCTCCTCTACTAGAAAAGACAGAGGCCACTTCTGTTTGGTTTTGTATCATATCCCCAGTGCCTAGAACAGTGCTCCAAACTCAATAAATAGTAGTTTGAATTCATTTAAAAATGATCTTCAGGAATGTAAACAATCATTGTACCCACTCAACAGATGAGGCTGTGGGAGCTCAGACAAGTTAGATAACTTACCTACATTCAGATAGCAGATAGGTGTCAGGCCTGCCTCTGGTCTTCTGTTTCTATTAGGCAACTGTATAAAATAAAAGACCTTCCAAGAGGAAGCAAATGAATGTTAGCCCAGGTGATGTTGGGTGCTGTGGTTTTGCTTCTGCCACCCAGGGCTCTTCCTAGTTCAAGGAAAATTCCATTCACTATTCAGTCAACAGGTATTTATGGAGTACCTATTAGGAGCCCAGCAGGGTAATGGTAAACAGGAAGAGTTCCCTTCCAGAGCTTACTGGTAAGCATGAACCTAAAGATCACAAGATACAGCCTTGTCTACCAACAAGCTATGTGTCCATTTAGTAAAAAATTTGGTCATGTATTCTGATATTTTGTTGATTTCTGTTCTGATAGATGGTAAGCCCACAACTGGCAGAACTTTTTTTTTTTTTTAATTTAGACTGCTGTTTGTTTTTTAGTTTTGTTTTTTTTTGGATTAGCAAAGAGGTCTGGGAGGCAACCATGGTATTTCTAAAGAAAAATGCTATTGCAGGGAAGCATTACACATGGCAAGAAACTTCTCTGGATACCATTCCCTTAGCTGTGACCCAGAAGCTGGCCCTGCCACCAGCTTTATCATACACAAACCACCACCACTAGGGGGCTGAGTCAAAATGACAAAAGGGTAAGGACTCAGGACCAAGCTCTGCTCTCCCTTGATTGCTAAGCCATGTGATCTCAGGCAAATCACTGCCCTTCCAAGCTCCAGGATCTTTATCTGGCCCAAATGGCTTTCCAACAACAAAACATCTATGAAATGAAGAACTATCTCAATTTCTTGCTGAAACCGGTTTGACTCAATGGATAGAGCGTCAACATGCGGACTGAAGGGTTCCAGGTTAGATTCCGGTTAAGGGCATGTATCTTGGTTGCGGGCATATCCCCAATAGGGAGCGTGCAAGAGGTGGCTGATCGATGTCTCTCACATTGATGTTTCTAACTCTCCCTCTCCCTTCCTCTCTGTTAAAAATCAATAAAATATATTTTTAAAAAAGAACTATCTTCATTTCTTTATCACTCATTGAGCAAACATTTGTTAATCATCTGCTATGCACCAGACAATCTGTCCAGCACTGGGACACGACAGGGAACAAAACTCTCTGTGGTCTCTATCCTGAGGAGCTTCCAGTCCAATGGGAGAAAGTCTCATATAATCATCAAACAACCCAATTAATCATCCATCAAACAAGTGCATGTTAGATTGTAAAACCCAACTCTTTTCATACCTATTAGCACTGCACCAGACTTGATCTATACTTGCTTGCACTCATTCTCATTCACTCTGGAAGGTGAGCATACGATATGGAGCTTAGGGCTGTTAAGTCTGCTAAGTGAACTATATCTTCTCTCACTTGCTTTTCAGTAATCATGTGTCTTCACATCCCTGGGCCATCTTTTGGAGGATGTCTTGGCCTTTCCATTGAATGGCCTTGCAGGGCAGGGACTGCTCCTGGTCCTTTGACTTCTCTTGTGGTTCACACTGGAGGTTCAGAGCCTGCAGTGTGGATTCTGAGGGCAGAGCTGATAGGGAACGGTGTGGTGAACTGGCCAGTTTCCATTTCTACACAAGCCCCTTCACGTACAGACCTATTTTACTTGCGTCCTGCCAGTCTTGCCACCTCCTGTGTATTGTTCTTGTGAGCCTTAGAAATGCCCTTGGTCTGTTTCACTTTTGATTTCCTGGTAGTCACAGACTGCCTCGGGCTGCGGTGTTTCCACTGAAGAGGGAATGCTTCACCTGTTCCTTGTGGTTACATTTGAAATGAACCTTGTCTGCATGAGAAAATGTGTGCATTCTTGAATATTTTGCAGAGCTGCCCTGCTTTACAATACTTAGCATTTTCATCGTATCCTTCCACTGACCTCTGAGGGCAGGTGTGTCCATTTGAAAAAGGCCAAGGGTTGTGTGAGTAGCTCTGGGCCACAAAACTTCTTTGGCTGGCTCTCCCCATAGGAATCTTAGGGATTCCTCAGAGTGCTATCTCAGAAACCAGTGAGCTTCACACAAAGTCCCAAATCCCCAGCCTTCTGTCTCCCACAGACCCTGGCAGTCTTTGGTCCCAAGAGAGTCCAGGTGAGAGAATGAGTAACTCCTAGGCACCCAGTCATTACTTTGGGAACCTCTTCTCCTGGAGTGTGTAGCAGGGTGGTGAGTCGTCTGCTCTATAATAAAGACAGCACTAATTCAGAGCTCTGAGCTCGAACAGCAAGCCCAACCAACACTCAATGTGAGCAGAGGTCAGGCCTGGTGCCAGAGAGAAAGCAAGGGATCTGAGGGTGCTATCTACCAGTTCATAAAGCTATTAGCATAATGTCCTGGCCCTTTTCAGTTTCCATTCATTCTTTCTTTTCTTTATATCAGTGGTTCTCAACCTTTCTAATGCCGCGACCCTTTAATACAGTTCCTCATGTTGTGGTGACTCCCAACCATAAAATTGTTTTCATTGCTACTTCATAACTGTAATTTTGCTACTATTATGAATCGTTATGTAAATATCTGTGTTTTCCCATGGTCTTAGGCTCTATTGCCTCTCTCCGACACAAGTTTCTTAATCTACAAAGTTGACAGCAAACATCCACAAGGCTTTTATATTGTGCTAGGCGTTTTTTTAAATTTTATTTCAGAGAGGAAGGGAAAGGGAGAGAGAAACATCAATGATAAGAGAGAATCCTTGATCGGCTGCCTCCGGCACATCCTCTACTGGGGAACGACCCTGCAACCCCCGGCATGTGCCTCAACAGGAATTGAACTGTGACCTCCTGGTTCATGGGTTGGTGCTCAACTACTGAGCCACACTGGGTGGGCTGTGTCAGGTTTTTTCACTCTTTCAGTCCTCCCAGTATCCGTGATTTCCGTTTTACAGATTAGAAAGTGAGGCACAGAGAGAAATCAACTGTCTACAGGGCCGAGAGCTAAATTCAAACCCAGGGAAGCTGCTCTCAGGGGAGTCCCCCCAACCACCACAGGCTTTGGCCCATCATCCTCTCTTTCCAAGCCTTCTCATTCTCCACTTGACATGCCAGTTGCACCCAAGCACAGCATGTCTCCTGGTTTCACCACCCTTACAGAAACACGGATCCTTCCGCGTTTCTCCAGACTTTCACCTCAAGTGCAAGCCCAGACTCCAGACACACTGATGCTCCACTCCCCCTGGGCTGCCACTCAGAGAAATTTCCTTGAACTCACCCTCCTCTTCCCTGGGCACACAGCCTCAGGTCAGCGGTCAGCGGGTCAGGTCCTCTGACCCGGCTCCTCCAGCACTCCCCTTTTCCCAGCCTGCCCCAGCAGGCTTTCAGCCTCAATCCACTCCTGCTGTTCTCTCATCTCCAGGCTCTCTCACACTGCTTCCTTTACCCCTTTCAGCCCTGCCCCCCACTCAGCTCCCACATCCTGCCCTGGGGCCCTCTCCCTGGCCCCAAGAAGTCTGTCTCAGTATTGTTCTCCACTTCCAACATTAGCATTCTCAAAACCCACATTTGCATTTTGATGGCTCCTGTCCCAGCTAGACAGGGGTACACTTTGATGCATATATATTTTGGAGAGAAGAGCTTTCCCCTGCACAGTGTCTAATTTTCCACTTTGGTTCAAGTGCATTCTTTGGTCCTGGCTCGATTTTCTCGGGCCGAGACAGACTTTAGCCAGAACCTTCAGGCTATGCTGAGGCCTATAAGATAACGGAAAGGCTCTGCCTTGTGAGAGCTCCAGGCAACAGAAGTCTCACTTCCCACGCCTCCCAATCCTGCTCGGAACATCAAAGCTTCTTGCAAGTATGCATCTGCAGCTAGCGGTCTCCCCTCCCAGGCTCAAGGGCCTTGGCATTTCCTAGCACAACTGCTGGGACACCCACCTGAGATATGAACAATTTCAGGCCTTGAATCTAGGAAAAGCTCCCAGAAGTAGGCAAGGAGGATGGGCTACTCTGGAAGCCACTCCAGAGAGCCTAGTTACCCTGTATTTCCCTATTTATAACATAGGATTTTAATGAAAGGATAAAATGACATGGGCCCAGACTGTATTCTCATCTACAGCATGAGTGTTGGGGCTGTTAGTTTTTATGTGCCTCTGGGCTGCTGGGGTTCAGCCAGAATTAGAATAGCCAAGTGCCAAGCAACAGAGAGAAAGGAATCTCCTGCCAGGTCTCCAGGGGTTTCAGTGCTGCTTTTTACAGAGGTTTAGGGAAATGTGGTTTGCATGGCATGATTTCCTAAGGTTTTATCCCCACTGCAGAGTGATTTATGATTTCTCTTCCATTGAGAAGCTCTCAACATTCATTTTCACATACAGCTGAGTCCTGTCACCCAAGGACCCTAAGAAACATCTGTGGCATGGGGGTTGGGAAACATGTGTGGCATTTTGGGGTTGGGAAACAGAGGCAGATAGTTAGAAAGGGCTAGGGTTACCATCTTGGGGGCTTCTGACTCCAGGGTGGCAGGGTGCTCAGCTGGACGAGGGCAGCAGCAAAGGAGACAAGAGGAAATCCTGATTCCTCCAATGTAGTCAAGATTCAACTAACATTGCTTGAGAGTTCCATATTCCTTACTCTATGCTGGTGATTAAGGTTGATACAAAAACACATACAAGTTGGCTAGCCTAAATTTCAATACGTTTATGTTCTAGTGGGAAATAAACAAATGTATTATAATATTAGTTATCACTATGTAAGGGTTTTTTTACATTTATTATTTCTAACTTTCACAGCAAGGTTATACTCTGCTGTTTATTTTACAGATGAGAGGGAACAAAGGCTCTTATAAAGGGTCTAATGTCACACTGCCAGGAAGTTGCTGAGCCAGGATCCACACTCATTTGAACTTCATGGCCCAAGCTCCTTCCCTAACACCAAAGTGCAAGGCAAAGACAAACCCAAATATCCACAGATGTGAAATAACCAAGTGCTATGGGAATTCAGGGAGGGAGAGCCGGCATCTATCTGTGAGAATCAGAACCAGCTCTATATGAAACACCTACTCTAGCTGTTTCTTGAAGCGGGTTAGTAATGCAGGCGGTCTGAGGGTCTGAGGACCTGAGGGTCCAGGATCCTCTATGGGTGCTTGGCTTCATGCAGGAAAGAATCAGATTTGAATCAGCATGGAATTTAAAGTGAAAATGAGTTATTAGTGAAGCAGTGAGACAGAGAATGAGCTACTCCACAGACAGGGCAGACCTCTTTACAGAATTTATTTCCTTTATTAAGGTTCATTTAATTGTTGTGTGTGTGAGGTAGGGAGGGGTGAGCATTCAGTAAGGAGGAGGAATATTCAGGATCTTCCCAGAAAAGAGGTGAAGATTTTTTAGAGGAGCTCTGCCAGCCATTTTGTGTCCTTATATAGGCTTTCTGTTTCTGAGTGTGTCATAAAGGATGCTAATGTATTACAATGAGTGTATAATGAGGCTAGGGATTACTGTTAGGTGAAATTAGTCTTCATGTTGGACAGAGCTGGTTTCTGCCAGTTTTAAACCATAAATCCGGTTCCTTCTCCTTGACACTTTCTGTAGCTTTATCGATTGCCGCTGTCCTACCACATACACACTATCTCAGAAGGAAAGATATCCAGGAGGGCGCAGGGAGCAAATCACGGAGATGCATAAGGAAAATAGTTTATCATCCTGGGATACAGGATTTAAGAAGATGGCACTGGAACACAGAAAGCTCTGTAGGCATCTAGACATAGTATCCTATAGGTGTTAGGGGACCACGGGAGAGTTTTGAGTAAGATAGTAATGTCAGAAATAAAATATTTAGTAAAAAAAAAAATCTCAAGAAGACACAGCTAATTATTCCTGGGATAGGAAGAGGATAAAATAACACAAGATTTCTCTTCCATTGAGAAGCTCTCAACATTGAAACCCAAGCAAGGGGCAAAGGGATCCTTAAAAAAGTAGCCTGAGAATGCAAAGTGTATTAAGTATCTAATATGGTTTGGAGATGGAATGGGGATCAGGAGCATGAAGTGAGGTGTGAGCTACAGGGCTGGAAACTGCAAGTAGAAAGGTGATGATTGAAACCCCAGGAATGGATTCGAGAAACAGGATAACAGAAGGCAAGAGGAGTAGGGATCAAATCTAGACTCAAAGTTTAGAGGGGAAAGATGAAAAGCAAAGAAGATAGAGAAGAAGCAGTTGTGGGCCTGGGGTAAGAGGAGAAGCAACTTAGGACACCAATGGAAGAGAAAATTAAATTCCCAGGTGGCTAATGGTGTCAAATACATGTTCTCCTTTGTGCCTAAGACACACCTAGCAGATTGGGGTGTGACCCCAGCCCTACAACTTAACCTTGCACTCTTTGAGCATCAGTGTCTTCTTTTGTAAAAGGAGGATGACAGTGTGAGCCTACACCATTTCTGTAAGAAAGAGTATAATATAGGTGCTCAATAAATGGTAGCTCTCATTGTTATAATTGTCACTTATTTAAGTTATTCTTTCCCAAGTTTAGGAACCGAGAACAGGTACCAGGTCTTTGTATTTACCCCATTCATCTGCATGACACCTTACAGTAACTCTTAAAATAGTTGTTAACTAGCTGGGGAAATGGAACAGGTGAAGATCTTTTGCCTTCTTTGTCACTGCCCTGACCAGTAGCCCTTGTTGGCATTTTATTACTGTTAGCTATTAGTTAAGAAGGAGTGTGAGAGTCAAGAATAGGACTTTTAGAGATTCTAAAAACCAGTTCTCTCCTACTCTCTGCTATAGTTTCTCTAGGTAGAATATCAACCTCCAATTTCTATTAGGTGCAATGGACAAAGACACAGGGCCAAGACAGCAGCCCAAGGCTGGGTTCAGAGTGGGGACCCATGGCAGCCAACTGCATTCTCCCAAACAACATTGTGGGAAGGATACACTGCTTTCTGGGCTTCTATGATTTCAGTTGATGAGGGATGGGTGGGAGAAGCCTAGAGAAGCAGGGATAGGCAAGGTCACATGGGCAGATACCCACAGTCCCTTAGTGAGGTGAAGGGTGGGAAGGCAGAGTTCGGGCAGGACCAAGCTCAAATGGCTTAGCTGCACCTCGAATCTGAATACAAAGTGCCTTTCACTCATCCTTGAGGTAAGCATAGAGAAGTTCATTCCATGGGTCTGGTCAAAGGACTTTCAGAAGAAATTCTTTCCTCTCCCAGCACATTGTGGTGTGTTCTTACTGAAGCTGGCTCAAAGAGTCTGCCCTGGGAGCCATCTGCTAAAATGGCCTTCACTAATGATGACATTTTTTATTGTGTTTTGGGGTAAGGTGAAGGGGTGGGGGTGGGGGAGGTGAATTGTTGTAAGGGCACAGAAGTGTTTGAAAGCCCAGCTTCCCCCACTGCCTTGTCTGTCCCAGGCTTTGATAATGTCAGAGGCTAAGATAGCTACTTACCTGTCAGACCTGCCTCTCCCAGAGCTGGCGGCTCAACTTTCATCTGTTTGTGGCCAAGGACAGGGACATGGAGGCCAACACTCAAGCTGGCTAATGAGTAATTAGGAGCCTTGTCTGGGCTCAATCCTGGTATATGCACTCAGGTGACCCTGAGGTTCCTGGGGCAGGCCTTATTCATTCTGAAACCTGGGCCAAGGCCAGGAGGCTATTTTCTCTTTGTCATCTCTGCTACTACTCTCCAGTGAAGTCAGGGTTGTATCCCCCCAATCCCACCCCTAACACCACCTTCACTTAAATGCCCTGGTTTGGGTTATTTATGAAAGTTATTCCAAAGGCTTTTCCTTGTTCATTCTCCTTTGATTACAAAGAAGAGAATTACGGTACAATTCTGGCTTCCATTTCAACCACCAAATTGTACTCACTCTACTTACTTCCTTCCTCACTAACTCTGAGGATATGCACAAATTACCCTCCATAGATGGTGAAAAAAGCCATTGAGAGGTCAGAAATGCACCTCTGTGAATAGATATGCCATCTTGATCTTCCTTCCTCAGGTCAGATAATTTCCTTTCTAGACAAGGGCCTTGAATGGCTGTCCAAACAGGAGACCTCTGTGTTCTTGCAGATGCTTCCAACAGACTTTCCACCCAGATGTCTTGGCTTCCTCTTTCCCTTCCTCAGTATTCTCTTCACATGCCTGTTTTGTGTGAGAATTCCTTCCAATGTGTCTGTCATTTGCTTGCAGCTATGAGGCCCTGGTACAGTTACCAGAACTCTGTTTTTTCTCATCTGTACAAAGGTGCCTAAAGCACCCCTCAAAGAGCAACAGGGAAACTGCTGAAAAATGGCAGGTGTCAAGTGCTAGACAATGAAAAGATAGTAATTCTCTGCATTGGAGCCACATACTAGTATCTATCCTTTCCTCCATTAGTAACTACTCTCCCAGAGTGAACTCAGTAGCATGAAATACTTGAAATGTTTTCCAAATGAATGAATGAATAAATGAATAAATGCATTGCTAATGGCAGCAAATATATGTGGGCATTGTTCTCTGAGAATAAATCAGTTCAATGATTACGGAGTATCACAGTGGGGTGAGGAGTTGAACCAGGCACATGGAAACCATGCCCTAAGAAAATTGAATTGGGCCTAAAAGGTATTAAGACTTTCTTGTTTTATTTGGGGTTAGTTTCTAGGGAAATTAGTATTTAAGAAAGAGCTCTAGTCACCTACAAAACTTAATTTGATTGTAGCAGCTGTGTTATGTTAGGTGTTTGATAAAATTTTGCGAAATGAAGAAATGGATGAATGATTAAGAAAAATTAGCCATCAGCAATGCGTACAATGCCCATCTGAACTGTTGAGGGCTTGGATATCTTTCAGAGATCTAAGGACCAGGTTGCTGTGTGGTCTATCCTATGCCTCTTGCCTTCCCTCCCTCCATTCCCCCTCTCTGAGCCCAAAGGCCACATGACCTCCAATCTCTGCATGTTCTTACAGGAGTGCTAGAAGGTAAATACAACTAGGGACATAGGCCTTCAGGCAACCTCCTACGTGGGTCTCATAAGAATATGATCACATATCTTTCTGGGGTTTTTAGAGCAAGCAGAGTTGAGGGAGAGGCAAAGGAGAGGAGGGAGGGGAAAAAATAAACTAGACAAGGCACTCCACGGCAGTGAGGCCCAAGAAAGCCCCTTTATCTTCATTCCTGCTATGCTTCATTGAGTTCATTATTGTCCTGTCTCCAGGACAGGGTCCATTCTCCCTTACTGCACAGCTAGGCTGTCTCCTAGGGGCTGGGCCTGAAACATAGAGGAGAGGTAAGCAAAATATGAGTGGATTAACTTGCAAAGCTATTCTTCTCCCCCTACCTCTCACCTGCACTCCCCACTTTAAAACAGCTATTCACTCAGGAAATTCTGACAGGCCTCTCAGAATCATGGCTGGGTATCACGGCTGGCAGGGCTCTGGGCTGGCTCTGTCCAAGGGTGAGTCAGAATTTTGAGATGGATCCTATAAGGCGGTCCAGGAGGGTTCAGTGTTGGCTCTGGAGCTCAAAACAGCTGCTTGGTAATGAGAGAAGCTCAGATTCTACTTCCTCCAGTAAGCCTTCTGAGATTATCCCAGCTAGATACTCCCTTCCCAAGTCCCATAGAGTTTCCTTGTTCCTTTTGGAAGACTTAATACTCTCTCTTTTGTATTCCCATTAGTATGTAGCTGGTTCCTTTCTTACTAGCCTAGTAGCTGCTGATGGGAAGGATCTTGGTCTAATTTACTTTGGTCATTTGAGTGCCTAGTTGGCCAGTCCTGCAGGGAGGCATTTATAAAATATTTAATGATTCAATGAAGAGATACATGCTCATGTTGCACGTGTTAGTCTTCTCACCTCTTCAAGTTATTTCTTTGTGTTCCTCCTGTTTGTACCTTCTGTGTTAGAAAGGACACCAGGAGAATGGAAGTAAAGTTTGAAGCACCTCAAATATCTGTTTTGGCCACGTGTGTGAGAAATCTCAGGGAGGGTGAGAGGGCAATGCCCTGGTAGAATAAAATCCAGGAAGTAAAATAATCAGAGGACCATTTAGCTGAGTGGAGTACACATGGTGCTAATCCTGGGGCCCCCATTTCTGGGTTTGGGGCCTGTCCTGTATATAAGGTCACACTGTTCTGTGAAATACTAGCTTGAATGAACCTGCTTTCTACTGCTCCATTTTGAGCTTCAAAGAGTGAAATCCTTATTACCTTCAAAAAAGCAGTCTAGCCAAAACCGGTTTTCTCAGTGGATAGGGCCTGTGGACTGAAGGGTCCCGGGTTCGATTGCGGTCAAGGGCATGTTCCTTGGTTGTGGGCACATCTCCAGTGTGGGGCCTGCAGGAGGCAGCTGATCAATGTTTCTCTCTCATTAATATTTCTAACTCTCTATCCCTTTCCCTTTCTCTCTGTGGCAATAAAATATATATATATATATTTTTAAAAGGCAGTCTAATAAATCCCTCTGTGCATATGCAAGTGAGGAAAAGGAAGCTACATCATAGAACAGTGAGGATTAAAAGGCTGAGCCCACGTAAAGCTCTGAGAACAGTGCCTGGCATAGCTCACTAGTCCATGATGAAAGCATCTAAATCCTTGAGCTCAGAACTACAATCTTATGATCCTAAGTAACTGAGGGATTGGGTCCCATCAGCCCATGCTGATATGCCTGTTAATCGAGTAACTTTTTCTGGCTCTTCATTAAATGCAAAATGCTCTAGAAATCAGTCCCTTCCACTACCCCTAACCTCTGACCTTTATTTCCAGTGACCTCTGACCCTGAGTAAAAATGTACAGGCGCAGCCCAGAGAGAGACTGGCTGTATTCAGCCCAGGTATGCCTGACCCTGGGTCAACCTAGACAAACAGCTGCCTTCCGGTGAGGAAAGGTGATAACATTCCAGAGGCTTGAGTGGGCTACACTGTGTGTTGGCAGTAATCCATTCTGCTCACTGCCTAAAACCATTCATCAGCCGACCAGAGTAATTAAGCAAACTTCCCACGGCCCCTACCTTGGTTAGAAGAGCTTCAGGAGCTTTAGTGTGCAAACTCTCATGCCTGTAGTTAAATCACCTGCCCGGCTATGTTAAATGCCAGGTCTAATTCTAATATCTCCCCCTGTCAGAGAATGGATGAAGCAAAGGGAGCTCAAAGTCTTGGGTAGGGTGAGTCAGAGGTCAGTGCCTTAAACTCTTCTTTAAAAGTATGTAGTTTAGGAACCTATGCATAGATCTATTTTCAAAGGAAATTCAGTAGAGCTATTGATGGAGACCTGAGTGGGAAATAAGACATCAAACACCAGATAGGAAGAAAACCAACATTTATTTCATTCAGGGCATGTGTTAGGTGTGGTGCATAACCTTTACCACAACCCTCTGAGGTGCATTTGAGGAAACCTGAGACTCAAAGAGGTAGAATGATGTGCCTACAACCATCATATAACTTGTAAATAGAAGTGTTTTGAACCCAAGTATCCTGACTTCTGGCTGAGTCGACTATTCAAGTCTGTTCATTCCAGAAGGGACCCTGGAGCTGATATTGCCAAGCCTCAGCCAATTGAGTTTTGCAGAACATTAACTTCATGAGATGCCTCCCCAAAAGGGTTTTGTACAAGTCATCCCCTTAGTGGAGATTCATGATGCACAGTAAAGGCCCTGATAAGTCAGCAGTAGAGACCCATTTAACCTAGTGTTTCTGAAATGCATTAATTACAAGAGTGCCTTTGTTCCTGTAACAATCATTAACCACCTGAGGAACTGTTCTTTGGAACATGCCTTGGGAAATATTAAACTAGTCTGATGTATTCACTTATTGATGGGGAAATTGAAGCACACAGTTGAGGAAGTGACTTGCTTGAGGACAGCTAGCGAATTAGTGGTAGAGCTGAAATTGAAACCCAGTATTTCCCTCAGCCAGATTTTTTTTTTTCTGACTGACAATGTTCATCAACAATGGGGACCCAGAGTCAGGAGAAGACATAGAATTTACCTGTGGAGAGGGTCTGAAAGGGTTGTTAGACCATTAATAGCCAACATTATCAGTAAAAGCACATCTTCAATGGCTGCTGAAGAGGGGTAAGATCAAAGGAAGAGTTACAAGTAGGACTGAAATGATTCTAGGAAGGATTTCTGAAAGAGGTAAGTGTGGAGAAAGATTTGAGAAGCCTAGTCACTTTAAAGGAAAAATAATTAAATGTGCAAATCTTACTTTATGCATTTAGGAAAGTGGTTTTGATCCACCTCCCTGTTGTGTCATACAGAATGCTGAAGAGTTAGGGCTCCTATGCACTTGGGAAAGATTAGCTGACTCTCCGAAGTGCTTTTACTTTTTGCCTCCAGATGTGTTAACTGAGTATATTACGTGGACCTCCACAAACCACCACGACCATCATGATGTCCTTTGCTCTAATGGGAGGCAAGAAGAATTCAGGGACAAGAGCAATGTGTTTGGAATGAGGAAAATTCATGTTTGAGTCCTGGCTCTTTGGTTTTGGGTCCTTCCATTTATCTTTCTGGGTTTTAGTTTTCTCCATTGAAAAAGAGTGGCTTAGACCCAAATGTGGGCCCACAGACAATCAGCATCATAATCACCTGGGTTAATTAAAAGAACAGATTCCTGGGCCCTGCCCAAGAATTACTGACACAGAATTTCCAGCCACCTGTAATTTTAACAAAGGCACTAAGTATGTCTGATGTGAAATGAGGCTTTAGGAACTGCTGGACTAGATTATTTTTGAACCCCTTGTAGTTCTCAAATGAGATATTTAAGCTATCCAAAATGCAGTAAATAATCTTCTCATAAGGGAAACATTACTATTTATCTCCAAGTAATATATTATATCAACATATTGAGGACTTTGTAAACTCTAAAACTGCCCATGAAAGCGCAATATTAATATTCTGACTAGGAAACAATTTTGATCCTTGGCTGGTTTTGCTTATTAGAACATTGGCTTGCCCATTGAAGGGTCGCAGGTTCAATTACTGTTCAAGGGCACATACGTTGGGTGCCAGTTTGATCCCCTGCCCCAGTCAGGGTATGTGTGTGAGGTAACCAATCGAAGTGTCTTATATCCATGTTTCTTTCTCTTTCTTTCCTACTTCCTTCCACTCTCTAAAAATTGAAGGAAAAAAAATCCTCAAGTGAGGATTAACAACAACAAAGAAACAATTTTGATGTATAAAATCTCACTTCATAAGGAAAATATAGGACGCTTACACCCAAGTCTGGAATTTTTCTACATAGTACAGTATTACATAAAACTTTAAAATTTAGCTGGTCCCAAGCACAGACATGAAATACAAGAAGCTTTTACTTAGTAAAATTTTTTAACCTTTTGGAACTTTTCAGCTCCCTTAATCTTCCCTTACTTTTCTAAGTTACCCAGAGGAAACACTGCTAAAATAGTTTACACAAAGTCAATATTTCCCAAAATATGTCCTGTGAAATACTAGCATGTGTTAGGAGTAAAAATGGAGGAGGTTTCAGGATCAACTACTGTTTGGGAAATGCTGAGCTAACCAGGTTTTATTAAGAATTCGTGATCTGCCATAGCCAGTTTGGCTCAGTGAATAGAAGGGTCATGGGATTAATTCTGGTCAAGGGCATATATATATACCTGGATCCCTGGCCTGTATAGGAGGCAACCAGTTAATATGTCTCTCTTACA
This sequence comes from Lasiurus borealis, assembly GCA_004026805.1. NCBI lineage: Eukaryota > Metazoa > Chordata > Mammalia > Chiroptera > Vespertilionidae > Lasiurus > Lasiurus borealis. Next base: position 52,897 of record PVJN01008830.1, read on the forward strand.
TTGATGTTTTTCTCTCTATGTCTCTCCCCTATCCTTCCACTTTCTCTAAAAATTAATGGAAATGTATCCTCGGATGAGGATTAACAACAACAACAACAAAATAATTCTGTGCTAATATGAACTGTGAGTCTACAAGAAGGCAAAAAGTGTGATTAGTATTGCTAAGCACATGTGATCAGGAAACCCTTTTACTGAGGGCTGTCTCAGAACTAGGAAAATTTTGCATTATGATTACAGCTATTCTGTGCCTTCTTCTTCCTAGGCATCCCTTCTTTACAAATTATGACATCTGGGTTAGCGAGGCTCAATGTAAAGCAGCAGTTCTAACACCTGGCTGTGCATCACCTGGGATGCTTTTCATAAATGAGTCACTGTGTCCTACCCAAGCATACTGCTATGCAATTAGCTCCAGGTCATCTTTGGGCTGGTTACTGGGGATCTGCCAAAGAATGAGTCAATGCAGGCATCTAAGTCAGAGGAATTCTTTTGGCTGAAGGGAATAAAGAAGGAAAAAGGGTGGTCCTCCAGCATTCTTCAAATTGCATCACCCTGGCAGGCAGAAGCTATCTCTTAAGTGACTAGATCCTTCTCAAAGGATAGGAGGAGGCTCAAACAACCTTAAACATGCCTGAAATCTAGAGACTTAGATGGTAGTTCACAATTGATTGAGTTTGGAATGAGTACTACCAATTTGCTCAGCTCATGGACCAATGAGCTGAGCAAATTGGTAGTACTCATGTATGCTTTGGGCTCTTTATGGAGACATGAGGCAACACAGGAGGGGACAGACAGGGCTATGTTTCTGACTTTTCCAAAGACTATGGCTGGTGAGGTTATTATGATTATTTTTCTTGGTTTTACTTCTATTTCATACCAGCATTTGAAGCAGTGACTAAGAAACACAACCATTCTCTTTTCTTCAAAGTATCTTTGAGCTACCTTTATAGTCTGCAATATATAGTGAATCAGCATGTTATTATATATATATGTATAATATATACATATATAATTAACTAAAGAATCTGTGAAGCAGCTAGGTCTGCAGTGGGCAATATGAAGCAAAGACCCAAAACAACTGTTCCAATCAATCAGACCTGGCAATACCCGATTTGGGGTGGGGATTATCTGGAAAATTGCCTCAGCTGTCCATTTCATTTTTGGTGCTTGCTCAATGAACCATTGTTTGAGAAAATTTCAAAATCTTCTATCCTACCACTAGTATTGGAGGTTGTGATAGTCCACAGAGTTGGAAGTGTGGAAAGAATTCCAATTTCTTTTAAATGCCTGATGTCCACTGGATTAAATTAATTGGGGCAAGAAAATGCCTTTCTCAGAAAGAAGAAGAAGAAGAAGAAGAAGAAGAAGAAGAAGAAGAAGAAGAAGAAGAAGAAAGAAAGAGGTTTAAAACCACTATTTACCAAATACCCATCATGCTATATACCTAGCGGCTTTTTATAGTATTATCTCATTTAGTCCTCCGAACCACTTTGTAAGGTCAACTTAATTACTTTAAAGTAAAAAGGTAAGAAACTGACATCTGGAGATGCTTAAAAAAAGAGGGGGGGACCTAATCAAGGACCACAGTTGATAAGTAGAAGAGCCAGGATTTAAAGACTAAGCTCTTTTCATTGCATATTGCTACTTTAATTCCTAGCCCTATTCTTCCAAAATTTGAATTTTTTAAACTTAGAAATTTCAGGGAGGAATAAGATATATTTCCCACCCATCTTTCATATGGAGACAACACAAAACATGGGAAGTTTTCTTTTTTAATTGAAGTATAATAGACATATAATATTAATTTCAGGTATAGAACCTAGTGTTTCAACATTTGTATACATTGTGAAATTATCAATGAATCTGGTTTCCATCTGTTACCATACAGAGTTAATACACTATTATTGACTATATTTCCATGATGTACATTACATTCCCATGACATTTATTTTATATCTGGAAGTTTGTACCTCTCGATTTTGTTTATCCATTTCACTACTTCTCCAATCTGCCTCACCTCTGATGGCCCCAATCTGTTCTCTGTATCTATGTCTCATTTAGCTTGTTTGTTGGATTCCACATATAAGTAACATCATATGGTATTTGTCTTTGTCTGTCTGACTTGTTTCACTTAGCATTATATCCTCAAGGCCCATCCATGTTGTCACAAATGGCAAGGTTTCATTCTGTTTTGCAGCTAAGTAATATTTTATTGAACATACATACCACATCTTCTTTATTCGTTTATCCACTGATGGACACTCAGGTTGTTTCTGTATCTTGGCTCTTGTAAATAATGCTGCAATGAACATAGGGATGCATTTATTTTTTAAAATTCATGTTTTTGGTTTTTTTTTTAGATAGTCAGAAGTGGAATTCTGGATCATATAGTTTTTGAGGCACCTCCATACTGTTTTCTAAAGTTGCTACACCAATTTACATTCTTACCAACAGTGCTTAGGGTTCCCTTGTCTTTGCACACTCACCAACACATTATTTCTTGTCTCTTTGGAAACAGGCAGTCTGACAAGTGTGATGCAATATCTCATGGCTTTGATTTACATTTCCCTGATGACTAGTGACATTGAGCATCCTTTTATGTGCCTATTGGCCATCTGTATGTCTTATTTGGAAAAATATCTATTCGGATCCTCTGGCCATTTTTAAATTGGATTAGTTGTGTTGTTGTTGTTGTGTTTGCTCAGTTGTATGAGTTTGTTTTTTTAAATATATTTTTGAATTAAACTCTTATTAGATATGTGATTTGCAAATATCTTCTCTCATTCAGTAGATTTCTTTTTGCTTTATTGATGGTTTTCTTCACTATGCAGAGACTTTTTATTATGATCTAGTCCCGTTTATTTATTTTTGTTTTTGTTGCCTGAAAAGTTCTTAATGAAGGTTTAACTGTGCAAGAAGAGCAGAATCCAGTTGTCCTAATATCAACCAATAATTGTCTTTTTATTGTTTCTTATCTTTTTAAAACCAAAAGAGAGACTCTGTCATGCCATGATCTCTAGTGGTCTGTTTCTCTGTGGATCCTGACTGGTATAGCACTTAGGATCCTTGGGCAGAGCTGCTTCTCTATGCCTGATTTTGCCTGTCTGATAAGAAGGGCCATGCAGCCATCTTTCAGACCGCCGACATCTCTGATGCAGGCTGAGAACATTCTCATGCTCTCTGGGTATTATCTTGTAGGAACTGAGGCCTGTGATCCTCAACCATAACTGAAGAAGGTCTCCTCTGCAGCCACTGGGCAAATTCCCACTTACTCCCCTTGTTGGGATGGCCTCTGCCTGGCCTCCTTGGTTTGGGGTGTGAAGAAGTCTATAAGAGAGAATTCAGTTAAAATACAGTGGGAAAAGATTGTTTTGAACCTATTCTTGGATGATTCTTTCAGAAGAGAAAGGAGAAGAAAAAACTGAATCTGTTGCAATGTTGGTGCCCTCAAACCTGTTTCTTTTTCCAGGCCTGTCACTTTGTAGGAAAAAGAGGGTGTTATATGCCCTGTGAGCCAGGAGGACATGCCCCAGACTGGTAGCACTGTTTTCTTTGGGGAGAAGAGTGAGGAGCAGGACTTGGCCGGGGTGGGAAGGGGAGGAGGGAGGTAGGGGGGGTGAGTGTCAGGGTAGACTTTGGCTTATAGGTGAAGATTTACTTTTTTAGAAAGGACATTTTTTATGAAGAACAAGATGGAAAGGAGGGGAAGAAAGATAATCTTGTTGGACAATAAGAAAAAGCTTAGCTTATTTGGAAGCAGCCTAAGTGCCTATCAGCAGATGAGTGGATTAAAAAACTGTGGTACATCTACACAATGGAATACTATGCTGCACTAAGAAAATGAGTTCTTACCATTTGCAACAACATGGATGGAGCTGGAGAGCATTATGCTAAGTGAAATAAGCCAGTCAGAAAAAAGACAAATATCACATGATCTCCCTCATCTATGAACAACATACACTAATTATCATAAACAGATCCAGAGACTGGGAAGCATCGATCAGACTGTCAAACCTCAGAGAGAAGGTAGGGGAGGGTGAGAGTCAGGGGGCATATAAGCCTAACCAGTGGACACAGACAACAGGATGGTGAGGACATTAGTGGGGGAGCTGGGGAAGGTAATGGGGGGGATGAGGACAAATATATAATCTCTTAACCCAGTGGTTGGCAAACTGAGGCTCGCGAGCCACATGTAGCTCTTTGACCCCTTGAGTGTAGCTCTTCCACAAAATACCACGGCCTGGGCAAGTCTGCTTTGAGGAATTGGTATTAGCAGAAGTTTAAGTTTAAGTTTAATAAATTAGGTTCTCAAAAGAAATTTCAATTGTACTATTGCTATTTGGCTCTGTTGACTAATGAGTTTGCGGACCACTGCCTTAACCAATAAAGAAATTAAAATGAAAAAAAGAAAAAGAAAAGCTTAGGCAGACCAAGATGGCAGCATAAGATATACATCTGTAAATGCTGTCTCTCACAACCACACCAAAACTACAACTAAAAGACAAAACAACTATCCCCCAGAATCATGGGAAAGCTGGCAGAGTGGAAGTTCTACAACTAGAAGGAAAGAAAAAAGTGCATCCAGATCTGGTAGGACCTGCAGAGGCTCAGAAAGGCAGAGGTATGGAGACACGAGAGAACTGGGCTGGCGTGAGCTATTTTTTTCAATTGGGAAAGAGTTACAAGTTCCCAACTCTCTGAACTCCAGTTTCTGGCAAGATACTGGGGACCCAGACTCATACAGGGAGAAACTGGACTGTCTGCCATTGGGTGGGAAAGGAAGGGTGGCTGTCTCGCAGAGTTGCGAACTGGAATCCTTGCTTACTGCGATGTGGTGCAGGACACAGGGCACTGAACAGAACACAACAGAGAGGGCTGACTGGCAGCCATCGCTGTTTGCCACCCCTAGACTAGAGACTCCCTGAAACCCTGCCCCACCCAATTTACAAACCCACCCAGCAGTGGGGTGATTTTTGCATATGAATGGCCTGCCCTGTGACAACTTAACCTAACAAATTGCAACTGGGTCAGACAATTCCAAAACTTCCAAACTTCAAGCAAAGAGGAGAAATCTGCAGAGCTCCCTAGAGCTCCTGCTGGGTGGCCTCAGACACTAGATGATTTGTACCTCCTTGGAGATCCAGGAACCAGTGTACCTAGAGGTCAGTGTGAGATAACACCATATTTCACTCCTCACATACATAAGTGACACACTCAAGAGGCAGACTCGGTGACCACCAAAGCCCCACTGGGCTTGCCCCATAGGGGTGTCTCCAGCACAGCAGTTCTTCCATTACACTTGATCTTAGCCAAAAGACCGAGAAGCGATGAGCAGTTCTTCCATTAAAAGACACAGCTAATCCTCACTGTCAATTGGCCTGGAGGTCAGTTCCTCCCAGTGTACCAATAGCAATCAAGGCTTAACTACAACAAGACTGTGAACCCAGTCCACAAAGGGGTGCACCAAGTGTGTCCACCTCAGGTGGTTGGGGAGGCAGAGCTACTGGGCCCTAAGGACAACTAGCACAAAAATCTACTCCATCAACACCAGGAAGCAGCCAAAATGAGGAGATCAAGAAACATGTCATGAATGAAAGAAATGGAGGACAGCAAACAACTGGACATAGAGTTCAAAACCACATTTATAAGGTTACTCAAGAACCTTCTACAAACCGCTGACAAACTTACTGAGAACTCTGAGAAACTTAGTGAGACCTTCAAAGATCTTAATGAGAATGTCAAAAAAATGGGAAAGGACCAGTCAGAAATTAAGCATACACTGTCTGAAATAAGGAATAATATATACAGAAATCCAACAGCAGATTAGAGGACCTCAAGAAACAAATCAAAGATCTGAAATATGAGAAAGCAAAAAACACCCTAACAGAAAAACAAAAAGAAAAAAGAGTCCAAAAATGTGAAGATAGTGTAAGCAGCCTCTGGGACAACTTCAAGTGTTACCAACATCAGAATTGTGGGGGTGCCAGAAGAAGAGATAGAGCAAGATACTGAAAGCATATTTGAAGAAATAATGATTGAAAACTTTCCCTACCTGGTGAAAGAAATGGGCTTTCAAGTCCAGGAAGCACACAGAACACCAAAGAAAAATAATCCAAAGAGGACCACACCAAGACACATCATAATTAAAATACCAAGAGCAAAAGACAAAGAGAATACTGAAAGCAGCAAGAGAAAAACAGTTACCTGTAAGGGAGTACCCATACGACTGTCAGCTGGTTTCTCAACAGAAACTGTGCAGGCCAGAAGGGAGTGGCAGGAAATATTTAATGTAATGAATAGCAAGAACCTACAACCAAGAGTGCTCTACCCAGCAAAGCTATCATTCAGAATTGAAGGTCAGATAAAGAGCTTCACAGATAAGAAAAAACTAAAGGAGTTCATCATCACCAAACCAGGATTATATGAAATGCTAAAGGGTTTTCTTTAAGAAGAATAAAAAGGTAAAGATAAAAATTATGAACAACAAAGTGATAACAAATGCATACCTATCAACAAGTGAATCTAAAAATCAAGTGGATAAAAAAATCCAAAGAACCGAATAAACTGGTGAATATAATAGAATTAGAGGTATAGAAAGGGAATGGACTAACAATTCTCGAGGGAAAGGAGGAGTGAGGGGTGCATGAAGAGACTGGACAAAAATCTTACACTTGTGGATGAGGACAGTGTCCAGGGGGATAAGGGCATGGGGTTGGGGGGAATCAGATGGAAGGGAGCTATGTGTGTGTGTTGGGGGGAAGATGAACATCTGTAATAAAGATTTATTTTTTAAATTTTTTTTTAAAAAAGCTTAGCTTTCCTGGCCAGTGTTGCTCAGTGGTTGAGTGTCAACCCATTATCAGGAAGTTCAATTCCCAGTCAGGGCATATACAGGTTGTGGGCTTAATGCCCAGTAGGGGATATGCATGAGGCATTCAATCAATGATTCTCTCTCATCATTGATGTTTCTCTCTCCTTCTCCTCTGAAATCAATAATAATAAAAAAGTAATAAATTCATTAAAAAGCTCAGCTTTAACTGGCTTAAGGGTTAGTTTTCCAACCCTGGGCTTTCTGAAAAATAATAATAAGAAGAAGAAGGTGAGTTGAACCTTGTAAAATCAGCACTAGGGCTGGACTGACAGTGGCACCAGCCACCCCTTTGGAGAGGGCATATGATCTGCACAAGAATATGTAGATTGAATGGCAAATTATAGCCCATGCTATTGGGTGGGCTTCAGTGGCCTCATGTGTGAAAGGGAAATAAGAATAACTTATTGCCTAAAGACAGGAGGTGGTCATCCCATGCATAGAAGGGAGAACACATTACTGCAAGATGGATACCTACAGAGCTTCTATTTGCCTCATTTAAAACAGGGATCACCCTGTTCCCCAGAAAGGTACCTCAGTCAGGACAGTTTCTTTTTAACCTTGTAGCTCCCCTTCACTCTGAATAGAACCCAGGTACCCTTCTGGCCCAAAATAGACCCATCCTTGCCCTGTCTCAGTCTCTCCAGGATTCTATAACCCTATGTGTAGAAGGTGTTTCAAAGCTGGAAACACCCCCCTTCCCAACTCTCTCTCTCTCTCTCTCTCTCTCTCTCTCTCTCTCTCTCTCTCTCTCTCTCTCTCTCTTTCTCTCTCTCTCTCTCTCTCTCTCTCTCTCTCGGATATTCAGAGGACCCGGCACCTGGGGAGAGGAGCAGGCAAACTGCCAGCCCAAATACTTTCCTGAGGCCTGTGGAGGAGACAACATCTGTGGGAGGGCAGGTCCCTCTAAGGTAGGCAGCATCAGAGCTGGAGGACCTGGGCCAGATTCAGGGCGATAATATGAAAGTTTGCATGTAGCCACCAGCCCAGGCAGATGCATCTGCCTGGAAACCCAGGGCCCCCATGGGAAGAGGTCCATGTTGCTGTCACCCACGAAGTTGTACCAGGGCCCCCACAGATGAGTGCAGCCTTGTGGTTTGCCTTTTGTGGTCCCAACCTACCTGCCAGGTGTAGGAGATTGCATGCCTCCTAAGGGACATTGGCTGGTTCAGGTGCTGCAATTCATGTCCTGAGAGGAGGATGGTGCAATCAGGCAAGATGGCTCCAGCAAGGCCTGCTGCAGTCCATGTGCTGTTTCTGAAATGAGCACTTCGGAACCCAGTGCCGCCAGGCACAAATTTCTTATCTATGTCTTCCTGAGGTTGCTCTTGGCCAGAACTCCCACACCTCTTCTGATCTTGACATTCATCAGCTGCTTCTTTATGTCTGATTTGTGCTTTGTGTAGTGACAGACTGTGCTTCTGACTCAGACCCTGTTGAGCTTCCGAAAGAGGTGATTCTTGTGGAACAGGGCGGTCAGGACCACTGTGTGTCCTTCCTGTCTTGGAGTCATTAGCTGTATGTTTTGAGAAAGTCACCTGACCTGCTATGCCTTGAATTCTCCCAGCCCCATTTTATTCCTGGTTTATGAAGAACCAAGAGACCTATAGATTCTGTCTGTTCTGGCCACTTAGAAATGAGAAAAGTAGCCTCTCAATAAGGGAAAAATTAATTTTTCAGGACCGAATGTGAAGCTCAGTCAGCTGATGGTCCCCAGTAGCTATTATCCTTTTGTCTTTAGAAACAGAATCCTAAGTGTTAGAATTTATAGCTTAAGGAGAAGAAAGGTGACACCCACCCACTTCCCTCATGGCCAGCAAGATTAAGGGGAAGTGCCCTGAGAAAGTTCCAGGAACTGTCTTTAAACAGAAAAATTGTGTTCTTCCTCACTTGTTTCTGATGGTGGGCTGTTGGTATGGCAGCTGGGGCTTAGTAGTCATCTTGAACCATAAGGTCAGAGCCAGATTCTGGGAACAGCAGCCAGAGAGAAGGATACTGGGTCCTTAATGACTTTAGGAAGCTCTCCTATCACCCTGGCACTATCTCTTCTGTATTCTATGAGATGGAGAAATATTTCCATGTTGTCTAAGCCAAAAATATTGTGGGTTTCTATCATTTGCAGTCAATGCTAAAACTAATTGTTAGAAGAAGACAGTATATGATTAATTGCCAGATCTAGAGATGTGCTAGATTAGAATAGATTTAATTTGTATGGAAGAAAAGATCAAGTAATCTTGGAAGAGGAGTCTCTTGCCTGAAGCTTCAAGGATAGAGTCTAGAACCTTAAACAAAGATCTCAAAAAGTGATCTCTAACTTTATTGATTGAAAAAAATAAAAGAAATGTCTTATCTTATTGATTGAAAAAATAAAATGTCTTTTTGGGAAAGTCACTCCCCCAAGGAGTTGCTTAGGTAGCATTAACCTTCATGTACCACTTTGAAGACAGCAGGAAAAGAGGAAACCAAATATGAGATAGATTAATTCCATAAATGAAGCTATAAGAATAATACTATAGAAGCTGAGCCTGAGTAGAGACAGAACATTGGAGGACACAACATTGGAGACCTCACTTATTCATAGAGTTGCCAAGAATTGGAGTTGACTCAACTGTAGGTAAACACACACAGCTACTTATACTTGGGAAGGTGGGGAGGGAAGCCTTATAGAACATAAAGCTGGGTGTGAAATAGCACCTCTGTGTGACAGGCAGGAAGAGATAAGAGCCTTTTAAGAAGCAGAAGGATAAAATGCATGGAAATCATTCAGATAATATAGTTGAAGACATCCCATGGCATGATAGTCATTTGTTCCTTTAATCTAGTTTATTAAGCAGCTTTTATATTCAAGGCAAAAGAAGTTACAATGACCAGATATAGACTCTGTCCTCATGTAGCTTATAAAGTCTAGTAGGGAAGGTAAGATGTAACTGACATGTGAATGTGATATAAAATGATACATACCTGGAGAAAGTTTCGGATAAGGTGTTGTAAGTCTACAGAGAGAGAAGAAGTTCCTGCCTGGTATGTTTCATGGAAACTTCTGTGGAGGAAGGAACCTTTGTTTGTGGTTTTATAGGATGGGTAAGATTTGGACATGCAAGATTGGTGGGGATAGAGAACGATAGTGAGTCCCTCTTTCTCCAAACTAGTTAAGGCGTCCCCAATAATATGGATACTATGGTTGTTTGCTATAGGCAGCAATGTATTTTATATGAAATGCAGGTGCTTGAAGAATTGTTGTTATGGTTCGTAACTGAAGGATGAAAGACAGAGTAAGCCCCTGCTTTCTAAGTTAGCAAACTAAGATCTGTATCTTAGCTCAATTCCTTGAGCTCCTCAGGATTTACTGTTTAGAAGGTCCATTGAGAATGCTCAGCTAGTTGTGGCCATGCTCTAGAAGCAGGACTTAGAAGAAATCATAGGAGATGTTTGTAAAGGGGACTAGGAGAGGGCTTGGATAGGCACACACTTTCTGGTCACTACTTCCTTTGAACTTCATTTTTTCATTTCCAATGCTCTACAACAATGACATGGTATAGGAGGTGGCTTTTAAGCTTAGTGACATGGAAAACACCAAAAATAGATAAAAGTGCCTGGGTTACAGGTTGTAAGAAGGCCTGGTTGACTAG